>JAXIVD010007910.1:17500-18851 GCA_036785275.1 Cancer borealis | reverse complement strand
ATATCTGTTTTCTTTCATTTTCTTTGTCTTGTTATTGGTGAGTTCGGTGCGAGTGATAATTTATCGGCTCTGTGGTTACCTTTTTTTCTCACTTTCTTTCTTTTATTCTCTTTTTTGTATCAACTTTCTACTTAATTTTTTGCTGTTTGAGGTTTAAATGAACTTAAAATGGAATGTATAGATGAGGAGATCAATGTTTCTTAGATAATCTTTTTTTTTATCTAAGTATGTAATC
This sequence comes from Cancer borealis, assembly GCA_036785275.1. Taxonomy (NCBI): domain Eukaryota; kingdom Metazoa; phylum Arthropoda; class Malacostraca; order Decapoda; family Cancridae; genus Cancer; species Cancer borealis. The sequence goes on along the minus strand of JAXIVD010007910.1, from coordinate 18,616 downwards.
TCTCTCTCTCTCTCTCTCTCTCTCTCTCTCTCTCTCTCTCTCTCTCTCTCTCTCTCTCTCTCTCTCTCTCTCTCTCTCTCTCTCTCAATTTTCTCTTCCTCCCCCTCCTTCCTTCTGAGAATACGAGTGATGTCAGCAAGATAGGAATGGTAAAGCTTCCGATCCCATAAACAACAATAAACCACAACAACAACACCAACAACCACAATTAACTACAACCAAACAAAGAAACGGAAACATAACACACCAATGAAAAGAAAACATAACAAGAAAAAGGTATAGATCTAAGAAAAAATGAAAGAAAAAAAACCAATGCGAATGAATAGAAAAAAAAAACGAAGGGAAGAAAAAAGACTGAATAATCAAAGGAAGGAAAAAGATAATGATCAATGCACTGTAATCAAATATAATATACAAACAAACGTGACTTTCCCTCCATTCCTTCGCCTTCCTCCCTCGGGCTACAGGGGACCTTGAAGGCGCTTGTTGGAGGGAATATCTGAAAGGAAAAACATCCCCACCGCCATTGCACGATAATGGGTTAACCTTAAGTACGACGGCCGCCTTCCCGTCAGATCAAGGCCGCGGGAGTCTTTGCGCGATAACCCACTAGACACGAGACGCCACTCTTCTATTTTAATCTCCTTCACGATGCTAGATTTAATTTCTGATAATCGATATGCAGAGAGTTCATAACACGCTTTGTTCGTGTGTAATTGAGGCGAACAAAAGAAAAGTGTCTGCCCCTATACGATGATTATACACTTGTACGTATGGTATTTCACTGTGTGCGATAATGTTGGCGTGTGTACGACGGACAGACGCCCACGCAAGAAGTTTTATGACGTAAGCGTTTAAATACCAAGCGCTTTTTTTTTCATTTTTTCTTTTTTCTTCATTAGGAATTGACAATAAAGTACGTTTTTTATGGTTTGTTTAACAATATGTTAATCAGTGGCGCTGAAGGTGTGTGGGGATGACAAAAAAAAAGTAATAAAAGAGGAGATAAGGAAAACAATAAGGTAAAGGAGAAAAAAAAAAGGGAGGAGGAAGAATATAGGAATCTAACAATACAGTAAATAGGAGAATAAGGAAACTAAGAATACAGGAATAGGG
>JAXIVD010007910.1:5000-15000 GCA_036785275.1 Cancer borealis | reverse complement strand
TCCATACCCAGAAATGCCCCTCCCCCCCCAGCACATGATACCGTGTGGTGAGAGAGATTGAGTAAGCAATCCATGTCTGTCTCTCTCTCTCTCTCTCTCTCTCTCTCTCTCTCTCTCTCTCTCTCTCTCTCTCTCTCTCTCTCTCTCTCTCAATTTCTTCATTTGTCCAATATGAAAGCAGCTGACCTCGCATTTAAGTTTCCCTCCGTCTCTCCTTACCTCCTTCCCTCCTCTTCTTCTCTCCCTCCCTTCTTACTTTACCTCCTGTTCTTTCCTCCACTCTCATTTCTGCAGTATTCGATTTTCTTACCTTGCTCCACTTTCCATAAAATACATACCATTATGAGAGAGAGAGAGAGAGAGAGAGAGAGAGAGAGAGAGAGAGAGAGAGAGAGAGAGAGAGAGAGAGAGAGAGAGAGAGAGAGAGAGAGAGAGAGTACTAATATAGACATAAGCATCACCATTCTCTTCTTCCTCTTCCCCTTCCCCTCTCACACACCTGCATACCAAAATTCACCTTTCCAATTAGTACACAGGTGAACCGTCTACCTTTACAATCAAACCATATTCTTCTCCTTCCTTCCTTCATTCCTTCCTTCTTTATCTTCTGTCTCACATTTCCTTCTTCAATGTTTACTGTATATATATAAAACCACGAAATACATTAACTCTCTCTCTCTCTCTTTATCATAGCTGTGAAAAAAATGTTAAAGTCATCTTGATAAAAATATATAAAAAAAAAAAGTCTTACGTAACTTGCAATTTGAGGTTTGACTTGAATCTGTGTACACCTGTGGCATTAATTAAGTCACCTTGCTGCTGGGTCACCTGTGAAAGTGGAGCGTCTGAGCGTGACAAGTGTGCTGTGGTGAGTAAGTGGTGTGTGTGTGTTTGTTTTTGTTGCTCTCTCTTTCTCTCTCTCTCTCTCTCTCTCTCTCTCTCTCTCTCTCTCTCTCTCTCTCTCTCTCTCTCTCTCTTTGATTACTTTCACATAATATTCACTTACACTTTTGCACCCCACACCCACACACACACACACACACACACACACACACACACACACACACATGATCCGGCAAAAAACTGGCTCATGATATTAATAGTTTCATTGTGTTTTATTTGATGACTGTCTCTCTGTCTGTCTTTGTCTGTCTGTCTCTCACTGTCTTTGTTTCTAAGTCTGTTTTTGTCCGGTATTGTTTGTTCTCTTTCAATTATCTTTGGTAAATTATCTGAATTATTTATCTATTAATTTATCTATACATTTATTTTTGTATATGTTTACTCTACTTTGTTTTCTTCATCTATTATTTCTTTTTACTTATGATTATACATTTATTGCATTCACATACTAATCATATTCTAATGTATAATCCAATCTCCGTTTTTTATTCATATCTTCGTTTTCTATCTCTCTTTCACAGCGAACCAATTAATTATTTTTTCATCCCTTCCATTATTTCCTATTTATTTCCTAGTTGCCTTGCTTCACCATTCTACCTACGTTTATAATTATATTTTTTCTTGTATTAATGAAGTACACGCGAGGAAAAAAAAACCTAATAATAACAAGAACAATAAACGCTAGAAACGGAACAAAGGAACCAAGGAACAAGTGAACATCGAAACAAAATAACATCGGGGTCGTTATAATTACATTCTGTGGTCTTGAAACTTCCTTCCATTCCGTCCTTTACTTCCATTATGCATATTTCTTTTTACTCTTTGTTGGTGGGAAATATGAAATGGTGGCTATTGTTTTGGTATGTGTGTGTGTGTGTGTGTGTGTGTGTGTGTGTGTGTGTGTGTGTGTGTGTGTGTGTGTGTGTGTGTGTGTGTGTGTGTGTGTGTGTGTGTACTAAATTAATCACTACTACCTCTACTACTATTACTACTACTATTACTATTACTACTACTACTTCTACTACTATTATTATTGCTGCTACTACAATAATTACCTGTCATCTTACCTGTAATTTTCTTCCCCAGGTGAGTGACGTGAAAAGTGTGCCGTTGTAATTCCATACCTACAAGGAACAGGTAGAAGTAATGAATATTGTTATTGTTGTCTCTCTCTATTACATATAGACACACACATACACATACACACACACAACGCCCTTGGAACACGTAATAACAGTCTTTCAATGGGCGGGGCTGGTAAGGGGAGGGAAGGCAGAGGGAGGGAAGGAAGAGAGGGGAGAGGAAGGAGGAGAGGTAGAGGGGGAGAGAAGAAACAGGGTGATCAATGACAATGCGTAACCCTTCCTCTTCTTTTTCTCCCTCCCTCCCTCCCTCCCTCCCTCCTCCTCCTCCTTCCTTCGTATGGTAATTATGGTGGAGGTAGTTTTAACACCGTAATTGTTAAAAATAATGTAATAACTTCCCTTTATCACAAACCAAATATCACAAATGAAAAAAATATATATAATCAAAAAAATATCAAAACTTTTACATAAACTTGAAGAAAACCAGTATGAAAAAATTTAGCGAGAGATAATACAAATTTCTTTATCCATATATTATGTTTGTATCTATCTGTAATAAATTCTGTAGCATCTCTGTACAATGACTATCTTTACCGCCACTGTCACCGATACTGAAGGTTTCTGAGTGTGTGTGTGTGTGTGTGTGTGTGTGTGTATGTGTGTGTGTGTGTGTGTGTGTGTGTGTGTGTGTGTGTGTGTGTGTGTGTGTGTGTGGGTGTGTGTGATGTTCCCTTGCAAAGTCACTGTTCAAATAATAACATGGAAGAGGAGGAGGAGGAAGAGGAGGCAAAGAAAAGAGTGGACAAGAAATTCAAAAGTCACCCTTACATATAAAAATAAAAATAGAATAAAAAAAAAGATGGATTTAATATTTTCCTAGAGTTTGTTTGTCATACTTGTCAGGAGAAGAGACAGATGTGTGTGGAGGGAAGTGACAGGTATGTGTGGAAGGCAGGCATGACAGGTATGTGTGAAAGGAAGGAGTGACAGGTGTGTAAATGGAGGATGAAAAGGAAACATGAAGAGATAACAAGTGTGTGGAAATTATATGAAGGGAAACACAGATAGATAATGAATAATGAAAAGAAGAACTGAGGAAAATGATGATAAGTAATGAATTAACAAATGTGGAAAGATAAATGTGAGAGAAAAAAGAAAGAAAAACAGGTGTGTGAGAGAGAGAAAAAAAAATATGTTGATATAAATGTAACAAAATAGTGGAAAACAGATGTGAAAAAAAACAAACTATATTACAGATGTGGATTAATTAAAAATGTGGAAGGTTAGGTAGACACAACAAGACCGTGAATGTGGATGGGTGGAGTGGATATTTGAGAAGAGATTGGGTGGAGTCACTTCAGGGTGGAGGAGAGAGAGGGAGAGAGAGGGTGAGAGAGGAAGGGAGGGAGAGTAACGGTGAGAGGTAGAAGGTAGGAGGGAGTAGAATGGGAGATAGGAAGAGGGAGTGAGAGAGAGAGAGAGGGGGAGGGAGAGGGAGTGAGAGAGAGGAGTAGAGGGAGTGAGAGAGAGAGAGAGAGGGAGGGAGAGAGAGAGGGAGAGAGAAGTTAGTGGAGAACATAGCCTTGGGTCAACACCTGTATTTCTACCTGTAGGCGATGAGAGAGAGAGAGAGAGAGAGAGAGAGAGAGAGAGAGAGAGAGAGAGAGAGAGAGAGAGAGAGAGAGAGAGAGAGAGAGAGAGAGAGAGAGAGAGAGAGAGAGAGAGAGAATACCAAGACATGAGAAGGGAAGCAAGGGCGTGGCAGCGTGTAGGTGAGGATGTGGGCGTGTGCCGGTGCGTGTGGGCGGTGAGGGCGGAACCTGCAGGTGTGTTCCATTAACGAGGCAGGTGAGACTCAAGGTGAGCGGTTGAGTGTGTGAGTGTGTGTGTGTGTGTGTGTGTGTGTGTGTGTGTGTGTGTGTGTGTGTGTGTGTGTGTGTCTGTGTGTATTAGTATAAGTTATGGTAACACAAACACACACAAACACACACACACACACACACACACACACACACACACTGGTCAGCATCATCCATCCCTTTGGTCCAATCACTGTCCTTACTCAACGCAACACAAATCTACCTTTAACCTTCTCTCCCTCCTCCCCTGAGCCTCTTTGTGCCTTCTTCTGCTAACACAAACACCTTTCCGCCTTCCTCCACCTGGGAATGTCGTGATTAGAGGGGAAACACGCCTAGGAAGGGAAATACAGGAGGTGGAAGAGGCAGGTGTTTGGAGTGGACTGAGCACCTTGACTCTCCATGTTAGGGAGGTGAGGTGTGTTTGGCCTTCCTGTCTTCCTCACCTGGGCTCCAGCCTTCCTTGCTGCCCTCTTAATGCCTCATACGATTCTCTTTTCTTTTCTTTGTTACTTTCACTCTTCTAATACCTGTTCTGATAGTTTATATCCCATTCTGTGATGAAAATGGATTTTCGATTTTTGGGCCGAAATTTTCCACCAGAAACTGAGGTTGAAAATATTTTTGCCATTTTACTACGAAACCATTGCTCCTAAAGCAAATATGTATATAAACAAATTTATTAAACATTATAAGTTCTATCAGATGTCATCATTAACTTTTTAATATATCCCACAGTTTTGGAGGAAATGTAAATTTTGTATAAGTTTTGTGAAAAAACTTATATATGTAATTTTCTCGAATTTTGACATCAAACCCATTTCAGTATTGTTCAAAGAACTGGAATCTTCTGTTCTTATTTTATTATTCCCAAAAAATTTTACGCAAGCCTCATATTTTTCGAGTTATCAAAAAAATAATTATTTCTGGCAAAAATCCTCAGGGGGTAGCCTGGAAATTTTCGTGAAAATTTTGACACTTCCGAATCTCATGACAATAATTACATAGAGGTTCTCAGGCATGATAAACACGAATGTGGATTAAGTTTCCTTTTATCTCTATATATTTTACCTTTTTTGTGTCTTTTCTGTTTGCTATTTTTTAAAACTTTTTTTTGTTATTACTATTCCTTGTTTTCCTTCTTGACTGTTACCTTTTATTCCTTTCTTCTTAGCTTCTGTGTATGCAATATTTAATTTGATTCTGGTAATGCAAGATTCTTTGTCTTCTCGTCTCTCTTAATTCTCTGACTTCATTTTGCAATCTTTCCAAAACCCCATTTTTTCCTCATTACCGCCTTGTATCATCCTTCCCTGTTCAAACTTTCCTCAGTTTCCCCCGTTCACACCTTGCCATTCCCTCAATACCAAAACACACACAGACGAGGTAACAGGAAGTGGTCTTGTTAGTACACCTATGTCCTAACCTGTAATTCTGAACAAGGGAGGGACTGAGGTGTTTTTTCACCTTTTATCTCATTATCTAAGCCTAACCTGCCTCCCCCAGCCGACGACAAGCATGTGGGAGGGCGAATAGAGGGTTAATGAGGGAGGAGGTGGGTGAGGGGGAATGAAAGTGATGGGACAGCTGGGTAAAAGGGCGATGAGACGTAAGAAAGGGGAGTTTGGGTAAGAGGAGAAAGGGAGGAAGAGATAGAGAGATGGTGATAAATTTGTTGTTGTAATGTTTAACAAAGATTGAAAAGATTGATTATTGGTATGTAGTTTAAAGTTGTTATTCTTTTCGTTTAGGCCTAGTTAAAGGGATTTCTTAACACGCACACGCACACGGACACGCACGCACACACACACACACACACACACACACACACACACACACACACACACGCACACACCGTCATTAACTGTTTTCTTACCTAACTTCCTATATGACCGTAACCTTGATATCTTGTTGGCTAGAAGTGGCAAGTTTTTTTTTATAATTAGTTTTTAAGGTAAAGTGGTAATACCGTAATTATTTTTTTTCGTTATTAGTTTGTTGGTAATAAAACACAAAATCGCAGTGACTCTTATTGGTAAAAAGTGGATAAAAGTTAATGTAAAAGACGTGAACATTTCCTAAAGGCAATAATTAAATAAAATTGAATGTCTTCTTAAACATATTAATTTTTTCTTTTCTTTTCAATTAACTAGTAGATATATATATAAAAAAAAATAAAATAATTGTTTATGTTTTATTTCGAGTGCAATTCATGGAACTTAAAAGAGAAAGAAAAAAAAACGGTTACCTGCCTTAGCGTTTCCTTAATGACTTTTCTCTCACCTGTTTTAGCTGACCCGTGACTGTTCGTGTTATCACATTACGCGCTCTCTCTCTCTCTCTCTCTCTCTCTCTCTCTCTCTCTCTCTCTCTCTCTCTCTCTCTCTCTCTCTCTCTCTCTCTCTCTCTCTCTCTCTCTCTCTTTCACTCCATATACCTCTCAATTCTTTTTTCATCGTGGATTCAAATGTCTCCAGGAAATGTTACAGCGGAGTCAAACGGGTATATCTTTTTTCTTCCAAAGGATAATGATGTCAAACGAGGTCAAACTTGTCTTAATTTCCCCTTTTTTCCCGTATCTTAGTGTGGGTTTCCTGACTTATGTTACTTATACTACCTACGTATTTTTTTTTTATATATATACAATCCAGTTCCACAATAGACATGAAATTTTGTAGCGGGGAGAAAAACAAACAAACTGTCTAATCTATTTGCAAGACGAACACAACGAAAGACAAAAGATAGGAGGACATAGCGATAAAACAAAAGCTATCTATGCCCTGAAGAATTAACGCTTGGATTCTCCCTTGATCAAGTTTGCTATGCGTCAGAAACATCGTACCCGCCCGGGAGAGTGTCGTACGCAGCCACGAAATACTCCATAGTAATGCTAGCTTCCTCATTCCTCTGCTCTTTTTTTTTTCCTGTTTTTTATATTCATTGGAACGTAATGACGGCGATTTGATATACATTAGAGAGAGAGAAAGAAAGAGAGAGAGAGAGAAAAAAAAAAGTATTGTATGTGTATGTGTGTGTATGTGTGTGTGTGTGTGTGTGTGTGTGTGTGTGTGTGTGTGTGTGTGTGTGTGTGTGTGTGTGTGTGTGTGTGTGTGTGTGTGTGAAGGTTAGGATGTACGCCCACGCACTCTTTGTTTGTTTTGTTTGTCCGTCTGTCTGTATGTCTGTCGTACCAAACCAGACACTCTTGCTATCCTTCAGCTACCACCACCACCACCACCACCACCACACCTTTACCTGCACAAACACCTATAACTACCACGCTCTTTCATATTCAACCACCACAAAAACAACTACAATTACGACTACATAACCACTACACCTTTACCACCACCACCACTACCTACACACACACACACACACACACACACACACACACACACACACACACACACACCACTTCCCTTGACATTCTCTCCTCGCCCTCCTACACCCACGGGTCAAAACTGTTATCCTGAAGCCTTGACGCCCTACACCACCTCTGAAGAACACCAGGAAGAAGGAGGAGGAGGAGGGGGAAAGAGGGGAAAGAGGGGAGAAGGAGGGGATAGAGGATAAAAGGGACACAAGTGATATATACAAAGACGCATCGGTATGTTTATAAAGAGACTGTATCGTTTAAATATTCCAGCCACACTCTCTCCCCCAAGGGCAGTGTGGGGTCCGTTTATTATTGATGCAGCAACAACACACACTCACACACACACACACACACACACACACACACACACACACACACACACACACACACACACACACACACACACACACACAAGGTCCTAAAGATGTGTTGCTGGTTCCTCTTCCTCCCTGTGCGTGTGTGTGTGTGTGTGTGTGTGTGTGTGTGTGTGTGTGTGTGTGTGTGTGTGTGTGTGTGTGTGTGTGTTGCTTCCCCGCGTAGTGTTGCATAAAAATAAAGGTCCTGCTGGGTTGTCTCGTCCCCTTGAGTAGCTGAAAGGATCGATTTACCTGTAGGAAGGATGACCTTCGGGGAGCCAGGTGGTGTCAGGTGGCGGGCTAAGGAAGGGGTAACTCACCTGTGTGGAGGAGGAGGAGGAGGAAGAGGAAGAGAACGAGGAGGGGGAAGAGGAGGAGGGGAAGGCTGGTCTGTCTTCCCTCCACCAGGTAAAGTAAAGGAAATGTGGTGCAGGTAAGTATCAAACGAGTCACAGGTAAATAATCAGTTACCATGAGCCTACCTGTTGGGGAAGGGCGGTAGGAAAGGAGGGGAAGGAGGGGAAGGAGGGGAAGGAGGGGAAGGAGGAGGGGAAGGAGGGGGGGAAGGAGGAGGGGAAGGAGGAGGGGAAAATGAAGGAGGCGACATCTAAGCCAATTTCAACCCTGACACAAACACTGTTATCTCACAGACACTCCAGCGGCTATATTAAGTCTCTCCTTATTTTTCATTCTTTTTTCGGAGGAACGTGGGGAGGACGGTGACCTGATCCAAGCCAAGGGCGGAGGACACTTAAAAAAGTTCCCCTCCCTTCTCCCTCCCTTCCCTCCCTCCTCTCCCTCTCTTCGTCGCAGCCTGAGGGATCCATTAAAAATAAGATTCAGCGGGAGTAGCATCTCGGCCCAATCCTGTAGCGAGTGTCAGGGTGTGTTACAGTGTGTGTGTGTGTATGTGTGTGTGTTATCGTGATGTACTCCTCTCACCTCTCTCTCTCTCTCTCTCTCTCTCTCTCTCTCTCTCTCTCTCTCTCTCTCTCTCTCTCTCTCTCTCTCTCTCCCTTCCCTCTGTCCTTCCCTTGCCTTCCATGTCCAGTCCTTTCTTTCCTATCACGTTCTGTCGCTCCTTTTACAACACAATCTTTTTTTTCTTTCATTATATTCGCTTTCTCCTTCGTTTTTACCTTCTATCCCTCTTCTCTTCTTCTCCACCTCCTCCTCCATCGCTAAGGGGCAACAGTGTCCCTGAATCCACATCTTGCATTACGCCCCCCCACCCCCCTCCATTCTCCCCCTAACTACACACCTCCAACAACTCCCCTCATTCTCTCTCTCTCATTTCCACATCTTTATTCTACATCTCATCTTCACTCCACAACCACCACCTTCCTCCACTTCATCCTCCCCTAACACTCCACTTTACTCATAGTTCTCTCCCTCCTTCATCCTCTCCCCTCTCTCTCCCTCCCCCTCATCCTCCTCTGAATTAACAGGAAACACTTCAAACTCAACGTGGAAGCCTTTCTCGCACGGGGCGGGGCGCTGAAGGGGGATTCTGGGAAGAGTATGAGTGGATTGAGTTGGGGTGGGACGGGGTGGGACGGGGTGGGACGGGACGGGGCGGGGCGGGGCGGGGCGCTATGGGGGAAAGAGCGTGGGGTAATCTGGGAAGTGTGAGGGCAGGGCCGAGTGTGGGAGTGTGTGCGTAGGGTGAGTTTGGGGAAGGAAGGGGTGTAGGGGTGTAGGGGTGTAGGGGTGAGGGGAAAGGTGAAGCAGTCAAGAGGAAGGCCTTAGTGATGACATTATCTTCCTTCACAACACCGAAAGTCTCTTATAACCCCACCAGGAGGAGGAGGAGGAGGAGGAGGAGGAGGAGGAGGAGGAGGAGGAGGAGGAGGAGGAGGAAGGGGTAAAAAATTTAGAAATAAGAGGATTGGAAGAAAATGAAAAACAAAGAACATTAATGAGTACTAAAAAAAAAATAGGAAAATGAAAAGTAAAAATAAAAAAAAAATATATAAAAAACTAGTAAAGCAAGAAATCAAGGACAAAGAAATTAAAAGAAGGAGACGGATGACGGAATGCAAGGAAAGAGGAAAAGATGAATGTGAGGACACGCTAACCTTGAAAGAGGAACCTGAAAATGTGCCCAAAATACACCTTAATTCAGCAATGACCTTGAAGGGATGAACACACCTCTTTACACCTAGACTCGGGATGTTCCTCATTTGTTCACCTGTTCTCACCTGTTCTTCAATTTACCTGTCCTTGGGTTGATGTGAATCTTTTATGCATATTTTAATTTTTTCAAAACTTATTATTTATTCTTTTCATTTATTTCCTGATTTCTTTCTTTACTAATCTGTTGTTTATGCATTGTTATTATGTTTATTTATCTCTTCTATACTTGTTCTTTGTTTTAATGCAATGGAAACGAAGAAAAATTGGAATAATATAGAAAAT
>JAXIVD010007909.1:17500-18851 GCA_036785275.1 Cancer borealis | reverse complement strand
ATATTGATAGAATGATAGAAAAAAAATCGTGCTCGTAATTTTGTCTCAGTGAATAGAATGATAGTGACGTAGGACAATATGGTGACACACACACACACACACACACACACACACACACACACACACACACACACACACACACACACACACACACACACACACATGATACGATGACGCACGAAGAATACAATGATAAATAGGATTTGCGTGACGCCAGAGAAACCAAGGTGGTGACGCACAAACAAGATAGTGACGCAGAGACGAGGTTGTGACGTCATAACAAGGTCACACTGATGCATAATGACCCTTAACTCTATTTTCTTGTAATACTCCTTTATCAATTCCTCCTCTTCTTCTTCTTCTTTTTCTTCATTTCCATTATATCCATTACTCCATTTCTGACTCCCGTTTTTCTCCTTCTCCTCCTCCATTCATTTCCTCCTCTACCTACTTATTCCTCCTTCCTTTCGTCATTTTCTCCACCACCTCCTCTTTCACTTCCTCTCCTCCTCCTTCATTTCCTTTCCTTCACTGTTCTCCATCTCCTGCGTCTCTTCTATTTCCTCCTCCTTTTCCCTCCTCCTCCTCCTCCTCCTCCTCCTCCCAGTCGCTGATCAATCATTCCTTCCTGTGTACGCTTCCAACTCTTGATTGAAGGTTAACTAAAAGAAAAATAATGATAATAATAATAATAATAATAATAATAATAATAATAATAATAATAATAATAATAGTAATAATATGTCTTCCATAAAGCCATACACTAAGACGCCACAAGGAAGCTGCAGATTAGCGCGTCTCAACTTAAATTTATGCAACAATCACACATATTTCCCTGCCATTGACTTAATTGGATTCCCAGCTTATTATTATGATTTATGGTGACGAAGGTATATATGGAAGGTATGTGTATGTATGTGTATATATGTGTGTGTGTGTGTGTGTGTGTGTGTGTGTGTGTGTGTGTGTGTGTGTGTGTGTGTGTGTGTGTGTGTGTGTGTGTGTAATTAGAGGTGTAGGTGATGGAGGGAAGATGGACAGGCTAAGGGCGCGGAGAGGCTGCCTGCACGGACGACGAGCGAAAATGTCATAAATTTCCCTTCAGCTTGAGTTAATATTGACGCAGCGGGAGGAGAAGCGAGGTGAAACGAGGGGGTTGGGGATGAGGGGAAAGAAGGTGAGAGGAGGGGAAAGAAGGGGAGAGGAGGGGAGAGGAGAAGAGAGGAGGGGAAAGGACGGAAAAGGAGGGGAAAGGGTGGGTGGGTAAGGAGGGGGAAAGACTTCTCGAGGGGAAGGAGAGGAAGGAAAAGATTCTCAACTTGGGATAAGATGTGCAAGGGCAGCCAGGGAA
>JAXIVD010007909.1:0-12500 GCA_036785275.1 Cancer borealis | reverse complement strand
GTACGATTTTCATATTTTTTATCTTTTTGGAACATATATTAAGTTAGAAGATAATTTATTTTTATTTTCGCTTTGATAATTTAGTTTAGTATCCTTGTTAATGATTCGACGCAGGTTTCATTGTATGGCTTTGTGATAATACAGGCTCGTGGATAACGCTGTAGCACACACACACGCCCACGCACACCCACCCACACACACACGCACACACGCACACACACACACACACACACACACACACACACATACACACACAGCACGGGGCTTCACTGTAATAAAATACCACCTGCCACCAGCACACCTTGTTTATAATACAGCTACGTGCCGGTAAAAACATTATCGAAAATATTAAAAAAATCAAAATAAATATAAAAAAAAAAGCTCGTATATATTTTGTCCCTGAAACTTTGCTTGCTACATTTTCAAACACAGTATAGTTTGTACATCGAAAAAAATGAACGAGGAATATTTACAGTATATTTAGCCATGAATACGCATGTTCCTTTTTAGATAAATGATGGTGTTAGAATATTTAGCCTTATAATGTGATAATTTGACGTGATAAATAATATGAGTAATGAAGTATTTTACACATGAAAGTGCCGGTCATATTTATTCAGGCGAGAGGGGATTGTGGTGGTGGCTTTTGGCGTCTCAAACTGAAAACTTCCGTGAGATTAATGACTGTGCCCGGGAACATAAGCAGCCAAGCGGGGCAGCGGCAGTGGAGACGGCGGCGGCGTGATCCTCCCTCTCTGACGGTTCGCAAGTCACTGATGAATCGCCACGCCTCCCCCACGAAAATGAGGAGATTAATATTCCTCAACATTATGAACAGCCACCAGCAAATTAGTCCATAATTTATACGAGCAAACACACGACTGATACTGAAGGTGTAATTATGTGAGCGACAAACCCACACGGTCTTAAGGTGAAATCGGAGTGAGTTTTTGTGAAGATAGTTATGTCTTATAGGTTTTGGGGATCGTTTCTTGCGTGTTCCCTCTTATCTATCATTTTCTTCCTTCTCCTCCTCCTCCTCTTTTCTTTGTCTCCAGCGATCGGATGTCGTATCTTTTCTCACCTCTCACTATTCCTTACCATCTCCTGTTACTCGTCCCCGTCTTTATTTCACACCTCTCTTGCTCCGTGCCATCTTCTTTTATCCATCATCCTTTAAATGTGTCCTTCTCTCAGGCATTTCTTCCCTGTCGCCCTTCCTTATCTCTCTCTCTCTCTCTCTCTCTCTCTCTCTCTCTCTCTCTCTCTCTCTCTCTCTCTCTCTCTCTCTCTCTCTCTCTTTTATTCCTCTCCTTCCTGAATTTTTCCTCCACTTCTCCTTGGCCCACCCACTCACTCCTCACCTCTGTCGTCTCTCATTCTTGTCACCTCGCCCTCGGGGATAATATATGTAAATTACTATCGCTTAAATGACGGCTGAATTGTGAGGATTTTGTGGTGGCTCTCGCGGAGTAGGAGTAGGAGGAAGAGGAGGAAGAGGAGGAGGAAGAGGAGACGATAATGATGATGACGACAATGAAAACAAAAAAGAAGAAGAAAAAGGAGAACGATAACACGAGGTAGCTATAATAGTGAGATCTCCTTCTCTTTCCTCCTCCTGCTCCTGCTCCTCCTCCTCCTCCTCCTCCTCCTCCTTTTCCTCCTCCTCCTCCTCCTCCTCCTCCTCCTTTTCCTCCTCCTCCTCCTCCTCCTCCTCCTTATATGAGCCTATCTGCCTTACGTTCCCCAAGATACTGGAAAATTCATTCTTTAAAATTCCAACGAGCAGCTCTTACTGGCACACTCTTTGAGCCAGAATTCAAATTACAATAAAGGTTTTGATGTACAATGCATAGCGTACTAATTGATCAAAGACGAGACACTCATACACACACACATACACACATACATACATACATCTGCGAGGAAAACGTTCTTAAAGGGAAGAGAGAAGAGAAGGAAAATAAAAAGAGATAGAAGTCATTCCGGAATATAATGATAAAAAAAAAGTAATGAAAAAATAATGGTTTTAATATGAAACTTAACAGTGTAGTGCATCATTCTGCCAGCGAGTCTCCCAGCGTTCATGGGGGATGAGGGGAGGGAGAGAGGGGGTTGGGGGGAAGGAGGGGAAAGGAGGAGACGGGAGGGGATAGGGATGGGGGAGGCTGTGGCAGATAATTACACGTGATGCAGGTGTGGAGAATGGGAAGGCAGGTCATGACTGGAATAAAAAAAAAAAAAGGGCCAAATGAAAGTGGGTCATAGTTATTTCCAGTCACGGAGATGAAAGGCAGTTGAAGCGGCAGTTCTCTAGTTTAACGATAACACTCACACTCCTTCAGGCCCAGTGGTGTCCCGGTGTCCAAGGCTAGAGGACGGACAGGTATCAGACGCCCAGAGCTAAGGATCTTTTGTGGGACGGAAGGTTAGTGTGAAAAGAGTATAAGACAGTTTGGAAGTGCTTACAATATCCTTATCTTCCTCTCACCTTGCAAGCCCCATTCCAGCATTCCAGTCCAGCCCAGTCTACTTCCCTTCTGCTCACACACACACACACACACACACACACACACACACACACACACACACACACACACACACACACACACACACACACACACACACACACACACAAACAGCAACTAGAATCACAAAGACCCACAATTAAGACTGAAGAAAGCTAAACAAATCAATGCAATAGCGAATAGATGAACTAGACTTTACAATTCCCATTAACGAAGTAACGTACAGCAAATATATAACATAGGAGGCGAGGTAGTGGAGGAAAATTAGTACGCTGCATGGAGGGAAAAAAAGTCAACATTGGAATAAAAAAATGAAAAATAAAATGACAAAGCAAATCAAGAACGTGAAAATAAATAGAATGTACCTTTTGCACGAGCGTTTATTGTGTCCAGCGATTAAAAAATATATATATGAGTGTCAATGCCATTAAATGCAGTCACGAAGGCACCCAAAAAAAATATATATCTAAAAAAGACTAAGGCATCATTATTCTTGTTTACCGGGATATTTCTCACCTCACCACTTGCACGCTCTTGCTTCTCGTTAATATTCATGGAGTTTATAATTGCCTCTTGGGTAGAGATATTATTTATGGAAAGCTTAGACCATTAATGACAACACGACGGCTGGAAGGCTGACCCCCGCTCACTGCAACCAACACCATCACCCCCCACCACCACCACCACCACCACCACCACCACCACCACCAGCATCACCACCACCACCACCACCACAACCACCTACTTATCACCATTACATATGTAGATAGATATTTAATGACCACAAAGACCATATGCCTACATGAAAGACCACAAAGGAGAAAAGGTAAAGTTTCCCTGAAGAGAACCAAATATTAGCCATTTTACTTCCTCGCAGAAATTACATTAGTGATAATAGCAATTAACTTTATAATTTCCTGTTGATAGTGTTAGTCTCCGCGTGACCACAATGGTATGAAGGGAATAGGAGATGGAGATGATAAAGAAAGGGAATAATCCTCTTTCTTCTCCCTCCTCCTCCTCCTCTTCCTCAAGGTTCTCTTCATCAGGTAAGTCTCCGGGTGGTCTTCAGCAGTTCTCTCTCCATCTTCTAATTCTCTTGGTCTCGGCTTGAAGACTCCATTCATAACGTACCTCTGATTCCATTCCCTTCCTAATTTCATGACAAGAACCTCACTTTGTCCGTCTGCCTGCCTGCCTGTCTGCCTGCCTGTCTGTCCTTTCTCTTAATTCACACCCTGGACACTCTTGGCCAATTTTCCTCAAAACGACTCACTCTCTCCCTTCCCTGCGGTTTCTATATTGCCTTCCCTTCCTTTGCCCTTGGGTCATTTGGCGTCCCCTTCCCGCTAGAGTAAACAAGCGGATCAGCCCATCCTTGCCTCACTCTCCCCTTCGTCAGTAGAACCTCGTTGATGTCCACACCTGACTCTCAATCATGTACCAGTTACTATTATCTGTGAACACCTTTCCCTACTATTACTTGCCCCTGTCAGTGTTATGTTCTGTGAGTAAAGGAAGAGTGGAGGCGAAATGAGTGTGTTTTTTTTTGTGAAGTTAATCTGATTTGTTTGCACTTTTGTGAGTGTTTTGAACTGGTAGTGATGGAAAGAGGTACTGACAGGACGAAGGGAGTGTACTACAAGGGATGAAGAGAAAGGATTGTGAAAAGAAAAATATATACACAGCAAAATATCGGTCCGGGATATTGGAGGAAAGAGGGAGAAGATAGAAAGAAAAATGAGGTTAAAAAATGAAGAGATAAAAAAAAAAGGAAAGATAATTGGAAAGACAGACAAAGGGTTAGACTACAAGTATTTTCATGAAAAAGACGTATTTTTTCCCCTCACTTTGAATACATAAAACACCCACAGGACCGAACAAAGACTCATAGCATTCCTGAAGCTAATAAATATGCAACAAAATTCTAGGAGGAGGAGGAGGAGGAGGAGGAGGAAGAGGAAAAAAAAGAGAAAATACAGATGTTGCTACAGTGAGGGAAAAAAAATACAGTGTGTCATCAGTTTCCACGACGGTGGTTCCTGAGTCTTTGTGTGTGTGTGTGTGTGTGTGTGTGTGTGTGTGTGTGTGTGTGTGTGTGTGTGTGTGTGTGTGTGTGTGTGTGTGTGTGTGTGTGTGTGTGTGTGTGTGTGTGTGTGTGCGTGCGTGCGTGAGAGAGAGAGAGAGAGAGAGAGAGAGAGAGAGAGAGAGAGAGAGAGAGAGAGAGAGAGAGAGAGAGAGAGAGAGAGAGAGAGAGAATGTGGGAGCGGAAATGAAGGTGATGAAAGATGAAGGTGGAAATGATGGAAGTGTAAAATGTTATGATAAATGTAATTACCGAAAACAAGGGGAAAAGAGGGCGATGATGAGGCGCAAAGGAAAAATAAGAGGGGAAAGAGAGGGAAAGAGAGGGGTCTTGAGAGGTGACATATGGAAAAGAGGCAAAGAGGACAATGACGTAGACAATAAAAGGGAAAAATATTTAGATGTACTGTTACTCTTTATGAGGGGAAAGGGAGATAGCATATGAAGGGTGAAGGGAAAAAAAGGGGGTGAAGGGTAATGGGACAGACACAATGAAGGGGTGAAAGTGAGGGGAAGAGATAGGAGTGATAAGGGAGAAGAAATAATGAAGGGGGAAATTTACTTGATGTGTAAGGACAAAGATGGTAAAAATGAGGGAAGTGATTGAAAAAATGAGGAGATAAGATAATGCAATGAAAGTGAGTGAAGCTTATGAGGTGATGGTGAGAATAGTGAGTATATGAATCTCTCTCTCTTTCTCTCTTTCTCTCTCTCTCTCTCTCTCTCTCTCTCTCTCTCTCTCTCTCTCTCTCTCTCTCTTTCTCTCTCTTAATACCCAATAAACTCTTCTAAAACCACAAGCAAAAATATTATCCTTCAACATTTTACCATTTTTTCCCAGACACGTTTTTTTCCCCCTCACTCAAATCTTCCAGTAAAAAAAATAAATAAATAAAATAAAAAAAAAAGGAGGGCAAAACTTCAAAATTTCCTCCCGCAATTTCCTCTTTCGAAGCAACTAATCCGGAATCTCCACATGTTGGTCCTCTATCTCTATCTCTCTCTCTCTCTCTCTCTCTCTCTCTCTCTCTTCTCTCTCTCTCTCTCTCTCTCTTCTCTCTCTCTCTCTCTCTCTCTCTCTCTCTCTCGATTTTCTACATTTCAATTTATTATTTTCCCTCAAAACAAATCTACCCAAGCATCACCATTCCAGATATTTTTTTCCCCATTTTCATTTCCTTTTTTCCTTTCAAACAACGGTCGGGTGAAGAGGGAAACCGCACGCCGCTCCGCCTTGGCTTTCATCTTCTTTTTTCCCTTCACCTTCATGTATAATATTAAGGCGGAGGCTCATCAGAAGGGAAACAGCACCTTCAGCAGAGACGCCGACGAAGGACGAATAACTAGAATAAAGACTAAGAGGAGGAGGACGAGGAGGAGGAAGAGGAGGAGAGGAGGAGGAGGAGGAGGAGGAGGAGGAGGAGGAAAGGATGGCTATGCTTCTCTCAACATTATGTGGAAAAAAAATCTTGTAGAGTGGAAGGGAGGAAAAAAACGAAGGAAAAAATTGAGTTACAGAGGGACAAAAAGAATTGAGAGAGAGAGAGAGAGAGAGAGAGAGAGAGAGAGAGAGAGAGAGAGAGAGAGAGAGAGAGAGAGAGAGAGAGAGAGAGAGAGAGAGAGAGAGAGAGAGAAGAGAGAGAGAGAGATTATTTCACATCTCTCAGTAATTCCTTCACTCATGCAACCATCCTCCCATGTAAACCTCCTCCTCCCATGCAAAAACCTCTCCCACTGTAATAATCTCCCACGGTATAATCACCCAGGTTAATAAGACACGCTCCCAGGTACAGTAAATACAGAGCTCCCAGGGTTAAAAAAAATAACAAATCCAAAATTACCTACGTGGGAGTAACAGTGAGGGGAGGTGTGTGCTGAGAGCGTCCCTGAGGCGGCGTGTGAGGGGAAGATGAGTTGAGGGGAGATGAGTGATGAAGGAGGAAATGAGAGGTGTTAGCTGCCAGCCTCCTCCACCTCTGTAATGGTGAGGGAAGAAGGGAAGGAGGGAAAGGAGGGGAAGAAGGGGAACGAGGGGAAAGAGAGAGTGTGGGCTAGATAGAGGAAGCCTTTGTCTCTTTTCTCCATTACGGGCAGGAGTTAAGACACTGTAGGAAGGGAAGGAGGGAGGGAAAAACAGGAAGAGGTGAGGTGAATAGGAATAGGAGGAGGAAGAGAAAGAAGAGAAGGAGGAAGAAGAGAAGGAAGAAGAAGAGAAGGATTATAAAAGAAAAATCACGATAAAATGTACGAATTAGTATAAAAGACGTAAAATATAAAAGAGAGAGAGAAGAGAGAGAGAGAGAGAGAGAGAGAGAGAGAGAGAGAGAGAGAGAGAGAGAGAGAGAGAGAGAGAGAGAGAGAGAGAGAGAGAGTCGACAACACATTCTAGTGATTATTTGTACGTCTTTGTTCCGCTTCCAGCCTCCTCTTTCTGCCTCTCACTCTCGCCTTTATCAAAATAAGAACTTTTACACACATCACTACTTTCCTCTCTCTCTCTCTCTCTCTCTCTCTCTCTCTCTCTCTCTCTCTCTCTCTCTTCTCTCTCTCTCTCTCTCTCTCTCACTGAACAAGCTTTCCTTCACTCTTTTTCTAGTTTATGAAAAGAAATCTGTGAAAAATATACGAGAGAGAGAGAGAGAGAGAGAGAGAGAGAGAGAGAGAGAGAGAGAGAGAGAGAGAGAGAGAGAGAGAGAGAGAGAGCGCTACGTAGTTCCTCTTCCTGACGCAGCAATTGGATGAATCTGATAACGGCCAACCAATCAGAACAGCCAGACGTTGAGGCCGGAGGGACGGCTGCCCTCAATGGCTTGTCTTCTTCTTCCTCCTCCTCCTCCTCCTCCTCCTCCTCCTCCTCCTCCTCCTCCCTCCTCCTCCTCCTCCTCCTCGACAAGATCAAAAAGTTTTCTTCAAGACGGTAAAAAGAGCACATTAAGGTTTTTGAATTCAGTCAGATTTTTTTTTTTTTGAGGCTACAAGGAAACGGTATATATTATTATTTTCTTCAAATGTTTTATAACTAGATTTTTTTTTCCCTTTCATTTTTTTTTTTTTGAGTTGAGAGACGAGTGATCTATTTATTTTTTTCCTCTCCTTTTATCCATCCATTCCACTCACAAATACGACTCTTCATCCATTCATTCATCCTTAAAAACCGCCCTCTCATCCTTCACCCACTCACAATCCCTCTCACTTACACACACACACACACACATACATATACATACACCACCCACTCATTTCCCCTTCCCCACACACACCCCTCATTCCACCTCCCACTCATTCAGACGCCGCCCACTCATCCCTCTCTCGTGCTTGGGGCCCCTGGGGATGCATGGCTTGAGGGGAATAAGTGGGAAGGACAATAATTTAAAGTTCCCCAGCAAGAATTCCGCATTAAATCACTTGTTATTGGGCAAGCAATTAGTGCCGTTGAGCTCTTGGTGTGTAGTTGGAGTCGTAAAGTTAGTTAAAGGTTTCGTGTTGCTTTTCATTAATTGGCTGTTCTTAAATAGGCTTTTTTCTTTTGCTTTTTTTTGGGGGGGTCACTGAAATGTACGAGTAGCTGAACGTTTTATTTTTTTTTGGGGAGAGGTATCTGGCTGTCTTCTGTTCCTGTCTGTTTGTATCTGTCTGGATACGCCCCGCCCCCCTCCTCCTCTCTCTCTCTCTCTCTCTCTCTCTCTCTTCTCTCTCTCTCTCTCTCTCTCTCTCTCTCTCTCTCTCTCTCTCTCTCTCTGGTACATTTCCTCGTTGCTAAATTGACTTGCTTGGTTGGGTTTACTTTCGCTTGCTCTCCTCGTCGACGTTGTTTGTCTGGCTCAAAGTTGTTTATTCCGATTGCTTATACAGCGCAGTTTTTGGTCCTCAGTCTACACTCCCGCTCGCCGCGCCAACCTCGTCAGCCGATTCAAATCATACCTCGAAATGACGTGCACTCACCGGGGAAGCATCGCACGCAAACACCTTTTTTTTCTTCTTCTATTTATTTTTATATTCATTCCTCCTCAGACTGGAAACTATACTTACATATCTCCATCTGTCACACACACACACACACACACACACACACACACACACACACACACACACACACACACACACACACACACATACACACATTAACACATAAGCGATGCATGCAAGCAATCAAGATCAAAGAAAATTGTGCTTCACTAGGGCGCTACAGACACAGACAGATAGGGAGACAGACGGAGAAAAACTGTTTGTGATGGAGTGTCGTGATGGTGGTGGTGTGGTGGTGGTAGTGGTAGTGGTAGTGGTAGTGGTAGTGGTAGTGGTAGTGGTAGTGGTTGGTGGTGGTGGTGGTGATGATGATGATGATGATGCCTGGAGGGACGAAAGGGAGGAGGGGAGGTACAGGAAAGAGATAACCGCAAGGCAAAGTAGCAATAGTCGTGATGAAGTATGGTTAGCGGGTAGATGGTGTGTAAAGGTAGGGAGGGAGGAGAGCCAGGCGGGATGCTGCAGGTGGTGGTGGTGGTGGTGGTGGTGGTGGTGGTGGTGGTGGTGGTGGAGATGGGGAATGGTAAGAGATACAAGAGGAAGATGTAGAGGCGAGAAGAATGATCATAGCGTGTTGGGGAGGAAGAACGAGGTATCTGAAGGAGGGAAAACTCATTCAAATACACAAGTACCCCCCAAAAACATAAAATTTACACCACTATCAATCATGAAACATAACTGGAGAGGAGGAAAAAAAGGTGAAAGGGGGCAAAAACTCCACTAACGATTCACCAATAAACTGTAAACTCAATGCTGGAGAAAAAAAAACAATAAAAAAAACAATACACATATTAAATAATTCATATCCGATACTCCTGTTACAAGGGAGTTGACACTACATCAAATTTTGTATTCAAAACTACGCCAGGTGTGAAGAAACATACACAGGCACATCCAAGGGGAGGGAGGGGAAGGGGGGTGGGGACAGCATGCAGGACCTAACATCCAATCAGGAACGACCTTGATTTACGCCCTGACCAATCCGCGTTGAGGGTGAGGCCGAGTGAAAGGCGTCTACACTTGCATCACAACTCTTGACACTCTTCCTGGCACCCTTCCCGTTCCCGAGAGAGGCAATCAGGAGGATCGTCTCGAGTGGCAATTATGTCGCCGCCCAGCACCCTCTCAGCGGCAATTTAATGGTTAAGAGGATTGGTGCACCGCTCAACGACCTCCAAGTGTCGTTTGGCGTCCGGCGGAGTGTCGCACGCAAAAGGTACCGCTATAAGTCTCACTCAGAATCGTGTTTCCTCGACGTGGGAGTGAGTAGTGAGTGAGTGAGTGAGTGAGTGAGTGAGTGGGTGGGTGGGTGGGTGAGGCTAAGATAGGCTAGCTTAGGATATTCACTCATCGGTCAAGTGTATTCGTCTGCCTTGCGTTGCCTTCCTCGCCTTCCTCTTTACTGGTGAGAACTGAGGCCAGAAGAAGATAAAACAATGTATAAAACCGACGCTTTAAAACTATACTGCTGCTTCATTATACAACCAAATGAAGCTGACACGGCCCAGAACACCACACGCAGCTCATACTTACTCCCTGTTTCACTCCCTTGGCCTTACTCCTCTAACTCCCTCGCTCTTTTGTTTCATTTTACTACTAGAGTGCAATATCCATGAGCGCTTTTAACATTCAACTCCACGCGACGAACGACCTTATTTCCAAGCCAGGGAGAGTAAAACAGGGAGGAGGATGTGGCAGAGAAGGGCGATGAGGGGGAAAAAAGGGAGATGGAAGTGGACACTAGAAAAAAGGACTTGAGGGGAATGTTAGAGGCAAAAGGGAGGGATGTACACTTATGAAGGAGGGGGGAGAGAAAGGTGTGGAAGGGGAAGAGGTGTTGTTGAAAGAGGAAGAGAGGGAAGCGCACTGATATGAGGGGAAAGAGAGAGGGGAGCCAAAGACTTAAGAGCCTCCATGACAAGACCTTTGGCAGCAGACGTCATTGAGGGAAGGAGGGAGGGAGGAGGAAGAGGATGGATGGAAGGATGGAGGAAAAAGGAAATAGGAAAACGATGGAGAAATACTATGAGAAAGAGAAAAATAGAAACAGAGTGAAAATTTAATTCTTTCTTACGTATATATTTAATGCTTTCTTTCTCATTCTTTCCCTCTTTTATATTACCAACGAGACGTGAAGTGAAATAAAAGACGGAATTAAGGGAGCTCACCACAACAAGTACAGAAGGAGGCAGGGAATAACAGGCGTCCAAGGTCAGGTAAGTACCCAAGTTCACGGCCTATAGATCACTTTTTATCTAAGGTGAAAAATGGTCCGTTGAAACTTAACCGAGTAATCTGCAGATAACACTCCCTCCCTCCCTCACTCTCTCCCTCCCTCCCTCACTCCCTATTACTTCTCCTCTCCCATCTCTTTCCTTTCTTTCCTTCCTCCCATCCCTTGTCTCTTTCCCCTTCCTCATTTCCTGCCAATAATAATAATAATAATAATAATAATAATAATAATAATAATAATAATAATAATAATAAATCTTAAGACATCTATGAAAAGCAAAAATCTGAAATGCAGCACCATTAAAAAAAGATAAAATTAACATACATATGCATGGAATACTTAGGAAGAAAAAAAAAAAAAAAGACTAAAAGAGATTATGATAATTTAGTGAAATTCTTTAACCTTCTTTAAAGTTTTTGTTCGCACCGTGAGGACTAAAAATTCTTCTTAAGCTTCCCTTTACCGTGAGTCTGTTGAACTGCATTAAGCTGCTTCTGTCTATAGATTTCCTGCACGATATCACTACATCTTAATTTCCTCCTAATGATTCTCTCTTCTCTCTTCTCTTCTCTCCTCCTCCTCCTCCTCCTCCTCCTCCTCCTCCTCCTCCTTCTCCTCCTCCTCCTCCTTCTCCTCTCTCTCACCCAAAAGGAAAGCGCCTCACACACCTCATAACTAATCTGCTTCATTTCCCACAGTAAACATTCCCCTTTGAGACTGTATTGTCGTCATCTAACATTCTTTCCTCCCCTCACCCACCATCTTCATTCTCTCTCTCTCTCTCTCTCTCTCTCTCTCTCTCTCTCTCTCTCTCTCTCTCTCTCTCTCTCTCTCTCATAGTCATCATTTCTCCTTTTTTCTCCAATTTGGTACCAGGTTGTAACATTCCTCCACTCCTTCATACTTGCCCTACTTTCCTCCTCTCCCTCCTTCCCTCCCTTCGTCCCTCCTCCCCTCCTTCCTATTCTTCTCTCTACCCCCAATGATTCACTACTAATGACATGATCCAACCCATTCAGACCACCACCACCACCACCTCCTCCTCCTCCCTCCACCTCCACCTCCTCCTCCTCCTACCCCTCCTCCTCCTCCTCCTCCTCCTCCTCCTCCTCCTCCTCCTCCTCCTCCTCCTCCTCCTCCTCCTCCTCCTCCACCTCCTCCTCCTCCTCCTCCTCCTCCTCCTCCTTCTCCTCCACCTCCTCCTCCTCCTCCTCCTCCTCCTTCAGTAAACTCACCGATAGTCTTCTGTTTCAATCCTCACGCCCATGACAGGTCCTTGGGCAGTGTTGAGGGAGTGGCAGGGAGTAGGAGGGAGTGGCAAGGAGTGTCGGAGTGTCCTCAGCATCTGAATGAACACAACAAACTTTTAGGGCCAGAAGGAGAAGGCAATCAGAGGAGGAAAATGTTGATTGCCACCTTTATTTGGGTCTGAGTGGTGGTGGGTGGTGGTGGTGGTGGTGGTGGTGGTGGTGGTGGGTGGTGGTGGTGGGGGTGGTGATGGTGGGGGTGGTGGTGGTGGGTGGTGGGTGGTGGTGGTGGTGATGGCTAATTTTAAAAGGTAGCTGTTGTTATTGTTGTTGTTGTTGTTGTTGTTGTTATTGTTGTGTTGTTGTTTGCTGCTGTTGTAT
>JAXIVD010007908.1:15000-18860 GCA_036785275.1 Cancer borealis | reverse complement strand
TTTTGTTGTTCTCTTCTTTTCTCCTTCTTCCTATTTTTTTTATCATTCTTTCTCTCTTCTCTCTTTCTTCGTTGCAGGAGGACAATTAATAGGTTATGAGAGGCTTGTTTTTCTCTTCATTTGCATGTCATTTAGTTCACGTTGTTAATTAAGACGATTCTGAGGTGATTAACTTTATCATTATTATTCTAAGTGACCTTCCTTGACCTTTAATTATCGTATATTCTATTGGTTGTTTTTTGGGAAGATTTTTTTATTTCTCTTATCAAATTTCTGGAATATTTTGGAAAGGGAATGTTCTTCTATCATTTTCTTATTCTATATTGTGCCGTCTCTGTTTTTTCATTCTTTCTCTTTATATATTGTGATAATGATGATGTAACCGGTGCATATATATTTGCTTTGAAATTATTACTATCGTGCGTCCCAGAGGTAAGGGAAATATATTATAGTTATCGATAAAGGCGATGTATGTATGCAAGAGACTCTAACGCTATTCTCTCCTATTTTGAATTCGTATGTCTATATATTTAATGCAAGAGTTCATTTATATTTCCATTTCTTTCATACATTCTAAAAACTCTGGAATGGACTGTTTTCACACCTTTCTAAAATTCATACAATAGGTTTTAGGTGTTATCAAAAATCCGTATTGATTTTGAGATGTTAAATTCGCTCTCTTCTTTTCACTATAAAAAATCTAACCTAACGTAACACATGACTACAAGAATACGTATGTGTCAATATACAAGCTTTCCTTAACACCTTTTTTTCCCCGTTGCAGGCGCTTCGAGAGGTCATTCCACACGTTAAGAGGGAGAGGAAGCTGTCTAAGATTGAAACACTCACACTCGCTAAGAACTACATCATGGCGCTTACTAACGTGGTGTGCGAGATGAGAGGCGAGGACAAGCCTTACCAACTCTTCCCTGACAAGTCCCAAGATACTGAAGGCTCCTCCCCCTCCAGTACCTGTTTGCCCGAGGACTCTCCATTAACTACAGATACTAATGACAACACCACATCTTCATCCTCATCCTCCACCTCCTCCTCCAATGATGACTCCACTACTACGACTACTACTACGACGACGACCACTACGATCTCCACGCCTGATGCGGATAATAATAACGTGGTTCATAAAGAGGCTGAGTTGTGTTGAGGGTCAGCTCGGCACAAGACGCCTGTTTGTGCCGCTGTGACTGAGATGATTAATGACCTTCTTTTACCTTAACGTCAACAATATCCTGATGTAGGTGTTCTTTGCTATCTTCTTCGTCTTCGTCTTCTTTCTTCTTCTTCTTCTTCTTCTTCAGTGTTGCCGTCAGACATTCAGTCCTGTTAAGGTGAAATCTAGTTAGTTTTGTGTTTTCTCTTTTCGAAGTGAAGATGTGAATTATTTATGTAATATTTAAAGATGAAAACACGTCTGTCATTATCATTATTGTTATTATTATTATTATTATTATTATTCGCCTCATCTTCAATTTCGTTTCCTTTTTGGTCTTCATTGCATTTCATTGTTATAATAATTACATCATCATAGATTGTCACGTTGATCATCGTTTATGAATGCCTTGTCATTATCATCATCATCATTATCATCATCATCATCATGAACTCCATAACCATTGCCACCACTATTATCACAATCATCACCACCATCATCACCATCACCACTACTGTCCTAGTCACCATCACCTCACCATCACCATACACAGTAATTGATAAGAACACCATCACTGCAGGTAATAGTGT
The DNA here is from genome assembly GCA_036785275.1 of Cancer borealis. Taxonomy (NCBI): domain Eukaryota; kingdom Metazoa; phylum Arthropoda; class Malacostraca; order Decapoda; family Cancridae; genus Cancer; species Cancer borealis. Next base: position 17,102 of record JAXIVD010007908.1, on the reverse strand, counting down.
GTACTGTTCACCATCATCATCATCGTCATCATCATACTCATCATCATCATCATCATCATCATCATCATCACCGTACCTATCTCGGCCACTAACACGGAAAAATAACATGCAATGGAGAGAGAGAGGGAAAAAAAGAGGAAAATAAGAAAAAAATAGGGAAAATGAATAAAATGTTTCCCTTGTACCCATCGTTAACGTTTTCCTTGAAGTGATGGAAAAAATAAACTAAACAATTATTGTATCTTGTGGCATTCGATCCTATTCTCCCTCCTCCTTAACCTCGTTTCTCAGGCAAATGACTAAGGAGGAGGAGGAGGAGGAGGAAACGATAAGAAGTGTGTGTCAGGGACGTTAGGTTATAAGATATTTTAAAGTGACGTTACTACAAAGGTTTCGAATCCTATATAAACCCCAGAACTGATCCTCCTTGACTCTTATAGCATCATGGAAACACAGTCCTAAACACTCCTTACATGTGCTTATACTCTAAAACAAAATAAACTATAAATGAAAGAAAAAAAAAACACTAGAAAAATAAAGGAAACTATATTAAACAAAAATTTGGAGATAGAAAAAAGGAAAAATATGTATAAGAGATAGATCAAAAGATAGAAAAACAAGTAGGAGTGAAGGACATGTTTGGCATCGAAGGGGAAGGAATAAGTAGAAATCCTTGGGTGTTTCTGAAGAAGACTTGCCGTGTCAGAAGTTCTTGTTGATTTGATACATGAGAGACAGCGGCCATATTGCCACTGGACCCCTGAAGCCTTAAGAGAAAAACAGGTTAAGAAAAATATCATGGAAAAACAGCAAGGAAATAATACGTAACCGAAGAAGAAGATGATTTGGGTCAGTGCAAAGAAATTTATGCAAGGAAATATGTTAGTAGATAAGAGTGAGAGAGTGAGGACGTGAGGAAGAGTGACTCATGAAGAAAGAGTGTGCGTGTGATAGTCATGTATTTATCAACGACATAAACGACCATGAAGACGATCACTTATTATTAGAGAGAGAAAAGAAAGAGAGTGAGTGAGTGAGTGAGAAGAAAAGAAAAAGATAAGGTAATGAGGTGTTGGCGATATAAAGTGTTTGCTGACAACGAAAAAAAAAAAAAAAAATTGTTAATATATATAAAAAAAAGTTATGTGAAAAGACACTATATTTTCATGAAGTGTTGAAAAAAGAATAGTGAAGGTGAACGAAATGAAATGAAAACTTGTAAACAGACAAAAAAGAAACTGTGTGCAAGAGAGAGAGAGAGAGAGAGAGAGAGAGAGAGAGAGAGAGAGAGAGAGAGAGAGAGAGAGAGAGAGAGAGAGAGAGAGAGAGAGAGAGAGAGAGAGCGCGCAGTGTGTCCTTCCCCAATCCTATGCTGACACTCTATACGTACTCGTTTTAGTCGTGTTGTGATACAGATAAAGACAGGATGTAGTAGTACGTCTTTAGGTCTTCTCGCTCTTCAGACAGACAGACAGACGGACAGACAGCAACGCTTAGACGACCCTGTTCCGATGAGAGAACATAAAAAAAAGTAAAAAAAATTGCTTGTGTGTAATCATTAAGTTAAGACTAAAATGCATTATAGTTTTATGAGAGAGATAAAGAGACAAAAAGAATATATTGCGAAGAGACATTTAAAGAAGTATTTATGCATAATCTTCCTTTGTAAAGAGTATAGAAGAGAGTTCTATTATTATATACATACATACATATATATATTATAGTATATATATATTAGAGTATATCGAGAGGTGTCTATTTTTTAATACTACCATTAGTGTTCTGTCTTTAGTCCATAGTATACGTCAATGGGTCGTGAAATCCTGCTGCCCTAAGTGTATAAAAACGATACTGGCGTCGAAGTGCAGGTCAGTGTGAGCGTGAGTCTGGAGGGAGACGCACGCACGCTGCCGCTCAAACTCAAGGGCACCACCACCATCACCACCAATAAGTTACATCGAAGCCCACCATTGTGTGTTTGGTTCAGCTTGTGTTTGAGGAATATTTCACTTTATGTTGACTTAGCGTCTCGTCCTGCTAGTCTCTCGTGGCCAGAGTGCTTAGCAGAGGCGAGGACGAGGGGGCAGCTGTACCTTGTCATG
>JAXIVD010007908.1:0-5000 GCA_036785275.1 Cancer borealis | reverse complement strand
AAGGAAACATGTACCTGTATAGAGGAACCTGCGTCCTAATACACTCGCCTTGTTCAATTATTCATCGATGAGTATCACTTCACACATATGCACGTTTGATAGCAAGTCACCAAACACACGCTCACATCCTGGTTATATGTTTGTCCTTATAGAGTTACGTTTTCCGATTCACATTCGGCAACCTACTGGTAAAGAAAATAGGCTTCTGTTAGGGGAGACCAACCTCTGTTCACTACATGATGCTGGACACCGTCGCAGCGGAGGGACTATGGAATATGTCTCCATAAAAGTAGACACAATCAACACTGTTATCTTCTTTGTATATTCCTAGGCGTGGCAGGCTCCCGGGGCTGGACGTGAGGCGGGAGGAGAGTGACGCGGGAGGGAGCAAGGCGTCCAGAAATGTCTGCAGAGGATGAATCGACGCCGCTTCTGGCCGGTTCCTCGAATCCTCCGCCACACAAACAATCTGCCATCTCCCGCGTATTATCCCTGGTGACGGTTGAGCCTGCACTCTTTCTGCAGGCGGTGGCGTATGGCGTGAACGAGAACCTCCTCATTAACATGACGGTGGACAAGCTGTGCTCCGTCCACTTCGGATTTGACGCAGAAACTTGTCTTAACTTGGACGCCGGGAACCACACCATTGAACAGGACCAAGTGCAGCGTCTGGCCACCACCTACAACATATACATTCAATGGATGGAGTCCCTTCCTGCTGTCTTCGGCAATATCCTCCTCGGGTACTTGGGAGACGCCCGTGGCCGCCGCCTTCCTGTCCTCCTCACCTTCACCGGGTACATGCTGATGGCTCTGTGTTACCTGGCCACAGCGTACTGGTGGTGGCTGCCGGTGTCATTGCTCTACCTGTCCGTGCTGCCGGTGGGGCTGGTGGGCGGATACATCGGAGTCTCCAACACCATCAACGCCTACCTGAGTGCCTCCACGGGGATGAGGTCCCGCACCACCTCCCTCTCCACCGTGGAGTGGATTAAGTACACCGCACACCCACTGGGGATCTATGTGTCGTCTTTGCTGTACACACGTGGCAGCTACGTGTTGGCTTACAGCTTCTACGGGCTGCTCATGGTGGTGGCCGTGCTGTACCTGCTGTTGTGTGTCGGGGAGCCGCCGCCTGCTGTCAGTGAGGCGGGTGACTCAGTCTCTACCCTTAGCAGCGGCAGTAATGAGGGTATGACGGCTCACTTTCAACGTACATTCGCAGTCCCCATGACCTTCCGAAACAGCGGCCGTTCCGGGGTGATCGTGGCGGCGTACACGGTGGTGCTGCTGCTGTGGGTATTCACGAGAGGTAAGTGGGTGGATCATGCATGTTCACCTTATTTAATACATTATTGTCACTTCAATTCCTTAGTCTGTGTTAGTTGTATTCATGCATCAAGGACCAATCACTTGCTTCCCTCTCCTTCACACCGGCAGGGACGAAAGACCAATACCTTTTGTATGAGCGGAAGGTGTTTGGGTGGAAGCTGGTGCAGTATACAGACTGGATACTGTGTAACTACATCATGATGGCCATTGGTAAGACACGCAGTGATGTGTTTACTCCTCAAGTACTTTAAAAATCATCATTAATCTGCCGTCCTTCCTCTCACTCACTCCCCCGCTTGTGTCCAGGACTCCTGCTGGTGATGCCGGCCTGCAGCTACTACTGGCGGGTGCAGGACGCCACGCTGGGCTTAGTCGGAGGCGTGTCGATGGTGTTCTTCTACATCATGTTGGGCGTTGCACCGCAAGCCTGGCTCCTTTACGTAGGTGAGGTGGCAGTGCACGCAACGACACACACGCAACGACACACACGCAACGGCACACACGCAACGACACAGCGGGGCGTTGCAGGGGCGCTACACAGCTGTCAATAATTTCTCTCATGATCATAACTCTGGTTCATATTGTTTTTCTCTCTCCTCCTTGGGATTGCAGCTTCCGCGGTGACCTTGTGTAGTGCCATCCCCTTGGTGACCTCACGCGGTGCCATCTCCAAGTTAGTGCCAACGACAGCCTTGGGAGCTACGTTTGCCTTCCTCGCCCTAGTGGAGTGCTTCGTGCAGCTAGTGGCGCCGCCCCTCTACACCCTCATCTACAACCTGACCCTCGACACCTTCCCAGGGACGCTGTACCTGGTGATGGCTGGCGCGGGCGTGATCGTGTGTTGCATCCATGTGTGAGTTGTCTTCAAGGGGCCACGTGTCCCTTATGTCATGTCAACTATCAACACATCCTTCCCTTCCCCTCTCCTCTTCCCTCTCTCTCTCCTGGCATCCTAACCTTATATGTTGCGTGTGATGGGTGCTTACCAAAACATATATAAAAAAATCTTCATTATATAACGTAATATATACAAGGTGGTGATGATACATAAGAAAAAGACTCCCCACAAGACTCCCACGATGGAGGAATCTTTGCTTTCCTTTACGTGACTGTTCTGTTAATATTGTCTTCCTTCCACAGTTGGCTCCTCGCTGTACTTAGATGAAAACCACATCAGCAGAAAGTAATCAACGAGTGTCCTACATCACCACTAGCATCACCACCATCACTATCATCACCATCACCAGGACTAAGATGGTGATACATTAGCTCCTCTCACATACATACACACACATACATACAAAAAAAAATGGGTTTGCTACTACCACTGCATACTAAATATAAATCGTTGAATAACTATAAACTAATAACATAAGAACGATAATCTATACAAAACAATACAATACTTAACAATAAAAGATAGATATCCACCACATCCAACGTGTCTCCTTCCTCATCCAAGCCCAAAATAAAGCCAAAAAAACCATGAAATAACTGAAAGCAACACCAATATAACAGACCCCGAAAAAAACCCACACACACAACACTAGAAAATCAAAACCCAAAAAACAAATTTAATAAGAATCGACTTGACTCCAAAAAGTAGAACGAAAAAAATAACACCTGTAGAAGTAGCAGCAGTAGTAGCAGTAGATGTAGCAGTAACAGTAGCAGAAGAAGGTATGGTTTAGGTCCAATGACGGTGTAATGAATATGATAAAAGACATCAACTCATCACTAATAATTTATGATAGCAATACCAATTTTCTGTATGCGAGGCTGTAGGCGGGGCAAGGTGGGGGTCAGGGCGGGGGGCGGGGCGGGAAGCGGGGGCGGGGTACATTGTAGGTAGATTTATGACCTCACCTGTCTGTCATGCATTGAACGAGGGCGTCTGAGCTCGGTGTACGTATTAATAGTGACACCTGTGGCACTCAATAATGATATATATATATATATTTAGAGGGTAACAAAAGAAGAGGATTGAGAAGGGAATGGAAGAACACGTCAGAGGAGAAAGAGGAAAAGAAGATCAATAATACGAAGAAGGAATGGAGGACGAGGAAGAAGACGACGACCCAAGGAAGGAAAATGATAATTACTTCGAGGAAAATGATAATGATGATGATAATTTTAATTGAAAGGGTGAGAGAAAATTACAATAAAGAGTTGATGAGTAAGAGAAAGCGAGGTAAAGAACCGTAAATGAGAGAGAGAGAGAGAGAGAGAGAGAGAGAGAGAGAGAGAGAGAGAGAGAGAGAGAGAGAGAGAGAGAGAGAGAGAGATAGGAGGGTTTATGATAACAACAAAGGAAAATAAACTACACAAAACAATGATAAAGGGAAGATATTAATGATACGGTAAGGGTGTGAATCTCTCTCTCTCTCTCTCTCTCTCTCTCTCTCTCTCTCTCTCTCTCTCTCTCTCTCTCTCTCTCTCTCTCTCTCTCTCTCTCACACACAGCAATTAAGGATAACAAGGAGACTCCGAACACATATAAATACGAAAATATACGAAAATATACACTTTTTTTTTCCAATGCTGAATCTCGATCTCGTATGAATTATGGGAAAAAATATTAATAAGAAAATAAAAAAAATGGATGAAATATATTAGTTTGTGAAAATAATAGTAAGACTGAATTAGGATTTAGTATTCATAAGTAATGTTTAGTGATTTAACGAGGTGACTACAACGCTACACACACACACACACACGCACACGCACACGCACACGCACACACACACACACACACACACACACACACACACACACATCCAAATATCTATGTTAGTCTCCCTTATTCCCAGCTTCCCACGTCATCCCAAGCACACTCCACCTTGCCAGCCAGTCTCCTCCTCCTCCTCCTCCTCCTCCTCCTCCTCCTCCTCCTCCGCGTTCCCTGTAGACAATATTAAATGGTCCACTTTATCTTCATTTAACGAGTTTGAACGCTGAGTTAATCTTGATTTGCATGAACCTGATAAGAATGATGATAAAAAAAACTGGACCTAATTTTTCTCTTCGGTTTTTGTTGGTTTTTATATATATATATATATATATATATATATATATATATATATATATATATATATATATATATATATATTTTTAGATACGTAGTAATCCATTTTGTTGAGTTGTGATTAAAAAGGTTGTGGTTGTATTTGTGATTAATACAATGATTCTTAATAAGTATATGTTCTTCATGTTGTTATTTTTTCATTGTTAAATCATCAATATTAGTTGTGTGTTGACCTTCAGTGACCTTCAAGTTCTTGTTCTCGCTACAAGTTCAAGCAACGCAAAAAAATGCAAGCTTAAAAGTTCTCGCTAAAATTTGACGCTTAAAATTTTCGCTATAAATTCTCTGTAAAAGTTCATTCTAAAAGTTCTCGCTAAAGTTTTTTTCTTATACTATTTTCTTCCTTTCATACAGCTAAGGACTCAATCACGTTATATATAAATATTTATTCTTTTATGTTTGGCCACTAACCTTGAGGGCACACACGCACACGCACACGCACACACACACGCACACACACACACACACACACACACACACACACACACACACACACACACACACACACACCTAATCACAAGCCCCTGAGTCGCTTTATGGCATCAAACGTAACACTAATGACTCGTTACCTCCACCACCACCT
>JAXIVD010007907.1:15000-18861 GCA_036785275.1 Cancer borealis | reverse complement strand
GTAGTAGAAACAGGTATGTGAAGGTTATGAACAAAATAATGAAGTGTGGCAATTGTAACAATAACATAAATAATAACTACTTGATTAATTGACTTTTTTTCTACTCCTCCTTCTCTTCTTCCTTTTAGTAATATATTTTTTTACGTATATGTGACCTAAATGGGTTTTCCATTTTGGACCTGTTATTTTCCACCAGAAATAAAGTCGATATGGTTTTTTTCCAATCTTACTACGAAAATATCACTACTACTTCAAATATGTATTGATATAAACTATTGAGTTTAATAAGCAAAATTCGACACCTCCGAAAAATTAAATAAGCAAAATTTCGACACCTCCGAATCTTATGAAACTGGCACATAAGGATTTTCGGGCATACTCAACACAATTCTGTACTTACTTGTGTGATGATTATAATATCAACTCCTGTGTTCACTCCTCCCTGCTCAATAAAAACAACGAAAATAACCATTATTTACCTTTACCGGGTGATGCTGTTTGGCACCTTATAGATTATTTTTTCCTTCTTCTTTTACATACATACATACGTACATACAGAGAAAAGGATATATAGATAGAGAGGGATCTAATTTGTTTTGGTAAATATATTATAAGTTCAATAATCTTACATCAATAAACACAAACAAAAATTAAACATAAAAACAACTCCGTCTTGGTTTTCTTTGGTTTAGTCTTGTTTTTTATTTTCATTTACATATTTTTTTTCTTATTTTCTAGTCCTCAGTTATTGTTGTTTTTTTGGGGGGCGGGGATTTTGTCCTGTTTTTTCTTTTTCTTTTTAATTCTTTTTTTTTTCTTGTCATTTTTTTTTAGTCTTCTGGTTTTTTTTTTGGTCAAGTCCTCTGTTTTCTGTTCTTGGTTTAGTCTAAGTTTCTTTTGCAGGGATTTCGTCCGTTTTTTTGTTTTCGTCCGTTTTTTTGGCTTGGTTCGTTTTTTTGGTTTTTTCCGTTTATTTGGTTCCGTCCGCAATATTGGTTTTGGTCCGTTTTGTTTTGTTCCGTCGGTTATTTTGTTTTCATCCGTTTTTTGGTTTCGTCAGTTTATTTGGTTTCGTTCGTTTTATTTGTTTTCGTTGCTTTTTGTTTTCGTTTTTTGGTTTTTTTTTGGTTTTCCTTATTTTTGGTTTCGTCCGTTTTTTGGTTTCGTTCGTTTATTTGGCTTCGTTCGTTTTTTTGTTCCGTCTGTTATTGTTTTCATCCGTTTTTTTGGTTTCGTTTGTTTATTTAGTTTCGTTCGTTTATTTAGTTTCGTCCGTTTTATTGGTTATCTGGTTTTATTTAAACGGTTCAGTGTTAAATATATCTGTCAGTAGTCTGAGGTGGCGGTGGTGGTGGTGCCTGAGGAGTGGCAGGTGGGAGTGCCACACCAGCGCAAACACACTCAGCCCCAACACCAGCACCACCATCACGCCGCCCACCACGCACGTCTTCACGGGGAACACCTCAGGTTCAGACTTGAAGTGATGCTCGACACTCTCAGGTGAAGGTGAAGGCACGTATTCACGTACAAAAGAAGGTACAATCACAGGTACAGGTACAGGTACAGGTACAGGTACAGGCACAGGTGAAGGCAGAAACACAGGTATAAACACAGGTACAGGGAAACCGCTTCTACAGGAAGATCCTCTGCATCATAAAATTCTTCTTCTTCTTCGCTGCTTCCCTCCTCCTCCTCCTCCTCCTCCCTTTCCTGTGGTAGTGTTCCGTCCTTGTGTTCAGCGTACACGGGTGACGGCGGCCGTGCCTCGCGTCCGTGCAGATCCGTGCCCGTGCCCTGCGTGGCACTGGTGGTGTGGTCCTTGGGCTCGCTGCCCCTGAAGTGTACGCGGAAGGTGAAGGTGTGTGCGGTCGCTTCGCTGGCGTCGTTGTCGGTGGTGAGCTGGTCGAGCAGGGTGTTCATGGGCACGTACTGGGTGTCCGCACAACCCAACCATCTCGAGCCAAACTTCACCTTCACTCGCACACACTCACTCTTCTGGTGACGCAGCAGCCGCGCCAGGTTGAGTGTGCCGGGGCGCGACGTCCACCTGTGCGGTGCCGCCCCGTCGGGAGTGCGGCTTTCCTCCTCGCCGAAGTGGAAGGTGGCGAGGTGCTTCACGCGGCACAGACCCAATCTGCACTTGAACCTGTGCCGCACTACGGACACCTCCACCTTCCGAGGCGGGTTCCTGCCCTCGTAGGACGTGGCCATGCACACGCCTTGCACGCTCTCTCCGAAGTCGTCGTCGTAACACATGATTGTTGGTTTATAGGCTAAAGTAACAACTGTCAAACCTGAGTCGACGAGAATATTGAGGTAGATTATTACGTATCAATCAGCCAGACTCGGCTGTTTTGTATAGTTAACGAAGAGGTTGGATCTAACGGCGGGCTGCTATTGGCTCAGATTTCTGTGATGCAGAGGACGCAGCCAATAGTAGCCCGTCTAAGGTTGGATCTAACCTACTCGTTGACTAGTTTAACCCTAGTGTAATCTCTTCATTGTGTATATCCTCCACCACACGCAACACTCTCTCTCTCTCTCTCTCTCTCTCTCTCTCTCTCTCTCTCTCTCTCTCTCTCTCTCTCTCTCTCTCTCTCTCTCTCTCTCTCTCTCTCTCTCTCTCTCTCTCTCTCTCTCTCTCTCTCTCTCTCTCTCTCTCTCTCTCTCTCTCTCTCTCTCTCTCTATACTACTATACTACTATACTACTATACTCTATACTACTATACTACTAGTAGATACAAGTAGTAGATGGAGTCATTGTAGTAGAAATAGTATGTGAAGGTTATGAACAAAATAATGAAGTGTGGCAATTGTAACAATAACATAAATAATAACTACTTGATTAATTGACTTTTTTTCTACTCCTCCTTCTCTTCTTCCTTTTAGTAATATATTTTTTTACGTATCTGTGACCTAAATGGGTTTTCCATTTTGGACCTGTTATTTTCCACCAGAAATAAAGTCGATATGTTTTTTTTCAATCTTACTACGAAAATATTACTACTACTTTAAATATGTACAGAAACAAACTATTGAGTTTAATAAGCAAAATTTCGACACCTCCGAAAAACTAAATAAGCAAAATTTCGACACCTCCGAATCTTATGAAACTGGCACATAAGGATTTCCGGGCATACTCAACACAATTCTGTACTTACTTGTGTGATGATTATAATATCAACTCCTGTGTTCACTCCTCCCTGCTCAATAAAAACAACGAACATAACCATTATTTACCTTTACCGGGTGATGCTGTTTGGCACCTTATAGATTATTTTTTCCTTCTTTACATACATACATACGTACATACAGAGAAAAGGATATATAGATAGAGAGGGATCTAATTTGTTTTGGTAAATATATTATAAGTTCAATAATCTTACATCAATAAATACAAAGAAAAATTATACATAATAACAACTCCGTCTTGGTTTTATTTGGTTTAGTCTTGTTTTTTATTTTCATTTACATTTTTTTTTCTTTTATTCTAGTCCTCAGTTGTTGTTTATTTTGGGGGGCGGGGATTTTGTCCTGTTTTTTTTTTTTCTTTTTTTTTTTTCTTCATTTTTTTCTTGTCATTGTTTTTTTCAGTCTTCTGTTTCGTTCTTGGTCAAATCCTCTTTTTTCTGTTCTTGGTTTAGTCTAATTTTTTTTGCATGGGTTTCGTCCGTTTTTTTTTCTTCGTCCGTTTTTTTGGTTTGGTTCGTTTTTTTGGGTTTCTTCCGTTTATTTGGTTTCGTCCGTTTTTTTTTGTTCCGTCAGTTTTTTTGTTTTCGTCCTTTTTTTTGGTTCCGTCCGTTTTTTGTTTTCGTTCGTTTCTTGTTTTTGTCCGTTTTTTTGGTTTCGTTCGTTTTTTG
>JAXIVD010007907.1:0-7500 GCA_036785275.1 Cancer borealis | reverse complement strand
GTACAAAGAAAATCTGGCAAACAATTAACGCGATAAAAGGCAGTATGTTCAATAAAAGTACAATTAAGACATTACAATATAACAATTCCCTATTACATAAACCATCAGACATATCTGAAGCCTTTAGTAATTACTTTTCAAATATTGCAACAGAACTAGAAAACAATCTCCCACAATCTAATAGAAACCCAAAAGTTTACATTAGAGATAATTACTTACAGTCAATGGTGTTTCCTATTGTCACAACAAATGAACTCAGTACAGTCATCAAGTCTTTAAATAACAAAACATCTAGTGTATATGAGATACCTGTTCATGTTATTAAAAGAAACGTCAGTCAACTGTCAGTTCCTTTGACTTTACTATTTAACCAGTCTATTGCAACTGGAACTTTTCCAACTATGTTAAAAACCGCCAAAATTACTCCAATTCATAAATCCGGATCTACTAACGATCCTAAAAACTATCGCCCAATTTCTCAACTTAAAGTATTCTCAAAGATATTTGAAACTCTCATGAAAATGCATATAACGCGCTACCTCGAAAATAAAAATATTCTAAACTCATCACAGTATGTTTTCAGGAAAAAAAACTGCAACACGTTTACAGCACTGAATAAATTTTCAAATGATGTATTTTACGCTATCGATAACAAACTGTCTGTTTTATCCATCTTTATTGATTTTGCAAAGGCTTTTGACACAGTCAACCACAAAATTCTAATAACAAAATTACACCATTATGGAATTCGTGGCCAAATACTTTCATGGCTTAAAAGTTATTTAACAAACAGACATCAGTATGTAAATTTTGACGATGAAAAATCTTCCACAACATCAGTTACACTTGGTGTTCCACAAAGGAGTGTACTGGGTCCTCTTTTGTTCCTTATATATATTAATGATATTTCGAATATTTTTTCTTATTGTAAAACCATATTATTTGCAGATGACATGACAATGTACCTAACAGGGCCAAACCCTGATCAACTTATACATAATGCTAATAATGAACTCAAAAAACTTCATGAATGGTGCCTATGTAACAGACTTACTATTAACACAGACAAAACTCACTTCATGCTATTTACAATAAAACGAACTCTAAGTCTTCCACACTTGCAAATAAATAATGAAACTATCTCTAGAACTGATAAAATAAAATTTCTTGGCGTTACCTATGACCATTCGTTAACGTTTAAGCACCATATTAATAATCTTACTCTAAAAATTTCAAGACATATCGCCTTACTTTATCAAACAAAGGATTTTATGCCACAAGATGTACTTAAAACCATATATTATGCTCACATTCACCCATTATTAACCTACTGCAATCTCATTTGGTGTACAACTTACCCAACTTATTTAACTCCATTAAAATTACAACTCAAAAAAATAATAAGAATAATAACCCATAGCAATTATCTTGAACATACAAATCCTCTCTTCAAAGAAACTAAAATTCTAAAACTAGAAGACATTACCCAACTTGCAATAGCCACCTTTATGTATTCAAATAGGAACAGAATGCAAAGCTTTCTTCCGTCCCATGAGTATGATACCCGTCACCGCGATAACCTCACTCTTCCTCTTCATCGACTTACAAAATTTCAACATTCTACTTCTTACCTCGGCCCTCTTGTATGGAACTCTGTTCCCCTCCAAATACAGAATGCACCCTCCATTAATGTATTTAAAACTAGATTTAAGAACTATATTCTATCCACTTACTAAACCAAAATACTCTTTCATCCTATAAGATTGTTGTGAACAGACCCTACTGAGACCTTAGGTTATACGGAACTGTATTTCATACCACCTGTATACTTATGTATATCATATGTTCTATTTATTTACTTGTGCTTCTTGTATTTATAGTATCACATGTTAATCACCTGTTATACTCTTATCATCTAATATCTCTAGTATTTTTTAACTACTAGTAAGACCAATATCTTAATGCATTATTCTCCCTGTCATAGCCAGACATATTTTATCTCATTTTGTATCTATTATTTTGCCTGAAAAGCTTTTGCTTTAAAAAGGCTAACTATAGTTAATGTTATGTCTATAAAGATAAGCTTAAATGTACCTCCATATTGTTAATATAGTTATTAATAAAGTGTTCAAAATGTTCAAAGTGTTCTCTCTCTCTCTCTCTCTCTCTCTCTCTCTCTCTCTCTCTCTCTCTCTCTCTCTCTCTCTCTCTCTCTCTCTCTCTCTCTCTCTCTCTAGTATTGCAGCAGATGGTGGTGTAATAATGCGTGCAGGCTGTCGTGTAGCGAGTGAGTTCGATGGGACTGTAATGTTATAAGGCTAGTCAGTGTCCCTCTCTTCACTATACTAGTAGTAGTATTAAAAAAAAATTCTAGTAATACAAGTAGTAGATGGAGTCATTGTAGTAGAAATAGTATGTGAAGATTATGAACAAAATAATGAAGTGTGGCAATTGTAACAATAACATGAATAATAACTACTTGACTAATTGACTTTTTTTCTACTCCTTCTCCTTCTCTTCTTCCTTTTAGTAATATATTTTTTTACGTATCTGTGACCTAAATGGGTTTTCCATTTTGGACCTGTTATTTTCCACCAGAAATAAAGTCGATATGTTTTTTTTCAATCTTACTACGAAAATATTACTACTACTTCAAATATGTACAGAAACAAACTATTGAGTTTATTAAGCAAAATTTCGACACCTCCGAATAATTAAATAAGCAAAACTTCGACACCTCCAAATCTTATGAAACTGGCACAGAAGGATTTTCGGGCATACTTAAAACAATTCTGTACTTACTTGTGTGATGATTATAATATCAACTCCTGTGTTCACTCCTCCCTGCTCAATAAAAACAACGAAAATAACCATTATTTACCTTTACCAGGTGATGCTGTTTGGCACCTTATATATTATTTTTTCCTTCTTCTTTTACATACATACATACGTACATACAGAATATATAGATATAAGGATATATAGATAGAGAGGGATCTAATTTGTTTTGGTAAATATATTATAAGTTCAATAATCTTACATCAATAAACACAAACAAAAATTAAACATAAAAACAACTCCGTCTTGGTTTTATTTGGTTTAGTCTTGTTTTTTATTTTCATTTACATATTTTTTTTCTTATTTTCTAGTCCTCAGTTGTTGTTGTTTTTTTTGGGGGGCGGGGATTTTGTCCTGTTTTTTTCTTTTTCTTTTACATTTTTTTTTTTTTTCTTGTCATTGTTTTTTCAGTCTTCTGGTTTTTTTTGGTCAAGTCCTCTGTTTTCTGTTCTTGGTTTAGTCTAAGTTTCTTTTGCAGGGATTTCGTCCGTTTTTTTGTTTTCGTCCGTTTTGTTGGCTTGGTTCGTTTTTTTGGTTTTTTTTCCGTTTATTTGGTTCCGTCCGCAATTTTGGTTTGGTCCGTTTTGTTTTGTTCCGTCGGTTATTTTGTTTTCATCCTTTTTTTTTATTTCGTCAGTTTATTTGGTTTCGTTCGTTTTATTTGTTTTCGTTGGTTTTTGTTTTCGTTCGTTTTTTTTGGTTTCCTTATTTTTGGTTTCGTCCGTTTTTTGGTTTCGTTCGTTTATTTGGCTTCGTTCGTTTTTTTGTTCCGTCCGTTATTGTTTTCATCCGTTTTTTGGTTTCGTTTGTTTATTTTGTTTCGTTCGTTTATTTAGTTTCGTCCGTTTTATTGGTTATCTGGTTTTATTTAAACGGTTCAGTGTTAAATATATCTGTCAGTAGTCTGAGGTGGCGGTGGTGGTGGTGCCTGAGGAGTGGCAGGTGGGAGTGCCACACCAGCGCAAACACACTCAGCCCCAACACCAGCACCACCATCACGCCGCCCACCACGCACGTCTTCACGGGCAACACCTGAGGTTCAGACTTGAAGTGATGCTCGACACTCTCAGGTGAAGGTGAAGGCACGTATTCACGTACAAAAGAAGGTACAATCACAGGTACAGGTACAGGTACAGGTACAGGCACAGGTGAAGGCAGAAACACAGGTATAAACACAGGTACAGGGGAAACCGCTTCTACAGGAAGATCCTCTGCATCATAAAACTCTTCTTCTTCTTCGCTGCTTCCCTCCTCCTCCTCCTCCTCCTCCTCCTCCTCCCTTTCCTGTGGTAGTGTTCCGTCCTTGTGTTCGGCGTGCACGGGTGATGGCGACCGTGCCTCGCGTCCGTGCAGGTCCGTGCCCGTGCCCTGCGTGGCACTGGTGGTGTCGTCCTTGGGCTCGCTGCCCCTGAAGTGTACGCGGAAGGTGAAGGTGTGTGCGGTCGCTTCGCTGGCGTCGTTGTCGGTGGTGAGCTGGTCGAGCAGGGTGTTCATGGGCACGTACTGGGTGTCCGCACAACCCAACCATCTCGAGCCAAAACTTCACCTTCACTCGCACACACTCACTCTTCTGGTGACGCAGCAGCCGCGCCAGGTTGAGTGTGCCGGGGCGCGACGTCCACCTGTGCGGTGCTGCCCCGTCGGGAGTGCGGCTTTCCTCCTCGCCGAAGTGGAAGGTGGCGAGGTGCTTCACGCCGGCACAGACCCAATCTGCACTTGAACCTGTGCCGCACTACGGACACCTCCACCTTCCGAGGCGGGTTCCTGCCCTCGCAGGACGTGGCCACGCACACGCCTTGCACGCTCTCTCCGAAGTCGTCGTCGTAACACATGATTGTTGGTTTATAGCTAAAGTAACAACTGTCAAACCTGAGTCGACGAGAATATTGAGGTAGATTATTACGTATCAATCAGCCAGACTCGGCTGTTTTGTATAGTTAACGAAGAGGTTGGATCTAACGGCGGCTGCTATTGGCTCAGATTTCTGTGATGCAGAGGACGCAGCCAATAGTAGCCCGTCTAAGGTTGGATCTAACCTACTCGTTGACTAGTTTAACCCTAGTGTAATCTCTTCACTGTGTATACCCTCCCACCACACGCAACTCCAATTCCCCTTCCTTCTCTCTCTCTCTCTCTCTCTCTCTCTCTCTCTCTCTCTCTCTCTCTCTCTCTCTCTCTCTCTCTCTCTCTCTCTCTCTCTCTCTCTCTCTCTCTCTCTCTCTCTCTCTCTCTCTCTCTCTCTCTCTCTCTCTCTCTCTCTCTCTCTCTCTCTCTCTCTCTCTCTCTCTCTCTCTCTCTCTCTCTCTCTCTCTCTCTCTCTCTCTCTCTCTCTCTCTCTCTCTCTCTCTCTCTCTCTCTCTCTCTCTCTCTCTCTCTCTCTCTCTCTCTCTCTCTCTCTCTCTCTCTCTCTCTCTCTCTCTCTTATATGTGTTGTTCATTTAGCTCCGGTATTATTATTATTATTATTATTATTATTATTATTATTATTATTATTATTATTATTATTATTATTATTATCCACTATGGACAACTTATACAGATCTTTATTTGATGATGTAAATCAAAATGATGATGATACTAATGCTTTCAACATTGAATCAAGTGTGATTAACAAAATTTCAGGTCAATATGATACTAACATTTTATCAAAATACTCAATTTTCAGGAATATAGTTCTGCTATAAACTCAATAGGAAACAATTATCTGAACATTATTCATATTAATATTAGATCTCTGCACAAAAACTTTGATTCACTGAAATCATTTCTCAGCTGTTTACCCAAGCTACCCGTGCTATTGCCTCACAGAAACATGGCTACAACCTCACAATAAGCATCTTTACTCCATAGAGGGTTATACTACACTCCACTTAACAAGAACTGAAAGAGACATGGAGGGATCACTATTTATTTAACAATATGATAAATGCTGATTTTCTAAGCAATTATTCATTTATAAATAATAATATTGAAATCAGTTCATGCAAGATGACAGTAGGAAACACCAATTATATAATCTCTGTAATCTACAGGCCTCATAGTAAACATATAGCTGTTAATGAATTTACAACTATAATCAGTGACTTACTAGATAACGAAATGTTTAGACTTAGCAAAACAATTCTCATTGGAGACTTTAATATAAATTTGCTTGAGCATAGCACACACCTCCCTACGAATGTATTCCTTAACACAATGCAAACCCTTAATTACTTTCCACACATAGCTCGACCAACAAGATTTCCCGATAGCCCAAGCCTAGGCCAACCCATCATTACTAGACCATATATGGACTAACTTCACACCTTCATCCTTATCAGGTATTTTCCACTATTGTATGACAGATCATCTCCCTATCTTTATAAATATCACCCAACAATCTGTGCCAAATATCAAACATAAGATTACTTTTAGAATATTCAACAACAACAATAACAATTTATTTACCAACAAACTTAACATAATAAATTGGGAAGAAATTCTCACTCTAACAAACTTAGATGATAATTTCAATCTGTTTTATAATACTGTCTATGATTTGTACACTAAATGCTTCCCCATGTAAACAAAATATGTATCCACAAAGAGACTCCACAACGCATGGCTTACTACTGGAATTCTCAATTCAATTAAACATAAATGTAAGCTATTTAAGATGTATAAACAAGGAACCATTTCACACGACATATTCAAACAATATAGAAACAAACTAACCCAACTTATACGTGCTGCCAAGTCCAACTATTATCATCAAATATTTAGTAATTTTAGAACTAGTGCAAGAAAATCTGGCAAACAATTAACGCGATAAAAGGCAGTATGTTCAATAAAAGCACAATTAAGACATTACAATATAACAATTCCCTCTTACATAAACCATCAGACATATCTGAAGCCTTTAGTAATTACTTTTCAAATATTGCAACAGAACTAGAAAACAATCTCCCACAATCTAATAGAACCCAAAAGATTACATTAGAGATAATTACTTACAGTCAATGGTGTTTCCTATTGTCACAACAAATGAACTCAGTACAGTCATCAAGTCTTTAAATAACAAAACATCTAGTGTATATGAGATAGCTGTTCATGTTATTAAAAGAAAACGTCAGTCAACTGTCAGTTCCTTTGACTTTACTATTTAACCAGTCTATTGCAACTGGAGCTTTTCCAACTATATTAAAAACCGCCAAAATTACTCCAATTCATAAATCCGGATCTACTAACGATCTAAAAACTATCGCCCAATTTCTCAACTTAAAGTATTCTCAAAGATATTTGAAACTCTCATGAAAATGCATATAACGCGCTACCTCGAAAATAAAAATATTCTAAACTCATCACAGTATGGTTTCAGGCAAAACTGCACACGTTTACAGCACTGAATAAATTTTCAAATGATGTATTTTACGCTATCGATAACAAACTGTCTGTTTTATCCATCTTTATTGATTTTGCAAAGGCTTTTGACACAGTCAACCACAAAATTCTAATAACAAAATTACACCATTATGGAATTCGTGGCCAAATACTTTCATGGCTTAAAAGTTATTTAACAAACTAGACATCAGTATGTAAATTTTGACGGTGAAAAATCTTCCACAACATCAGTTACACTTGGTGTTCCACAAGGAGTGTACTGGGTCCTCTTTTGTTCCTTAT
>JAXIVD010007906.1:10000-18865 GCA_036785275.1 Cancer borealis | reverse complement strand
TGTGTGCCATCCACCACCATCATCACCACCACCACCACCATCACCACCACCACCACCCCCCCTAGCACCTTGCGTATAACCCTGGCTGGCTGAGCTGCTAGGGTGCGATGAAAGTGCGAACAAGCTAGAAAATGGGGTCCCAGCGAGTTTTTGTGCACACGACGAGTTGTTTTCTATCGCCGTCGAATATTCCGCAGGGTTTTAATTTATCTTTCGGTGGCATCATTGTCAAGACATTCACCGCCACCACCACCACCACCACCACCACCACCACCACCACCATCACTACAGGCAGGTTCTACATAGTGATTTCTTGAGTATAAAGAGTTCCATTACTTTTCCTGCTTAGATTTTGTTTTTCTTTCTCTATCTTCCTAAAGGCAAAAAATTATGTGTACCTTATTTCCGGTGTTATCCTTGAAGCTATTTGGTGTCAATGTTTCCCCGCTGGTTGGTTAAGTACACTATTTCATGGATTGTTAAAGCTTTTGAATGCACGGATTTGCATATGTAAATACAGTTGTGTTGTAGTATTTTGTTCATGAATGTTTATGTTTTCATTATTTTCTTTTCACAGCGACCGTGTGAAGGTTTCCATAGGTCAAGATTTGTTGTCTTTTACAGAACGCTAGAGTAGTTTCATTTCCACTAGCAACATGTATCGGAAAGACAATGCATAATCACCTTGATATTTACTTTTGCCAACGTCACTATCAATAGCATCTTCCCATATTGCTATTCATTTTCTTTTTTCGGAAACGCTTCTTTGTTCTTCTTGAGACACCCCTTTGTTCCCCCGCGACCCTCCGTTCCTTGGGCTGTTGTTGCTCGTAGCCCCGATTTTATGGTCCCTTCCAGCACTGCGTCACTCCCGCTCCCTCATCAACCTCAATAACCCGCTTGTACCCTGCCTGCAACACCTGCCGCGCCGTCAGCCTGCCGCCTCATGTTCCTCCGCGCACTCCCACGCCCACGGTCCAAAGTATGATACTTGCCGAGGGTCTCTATCGACCATAGTAACTCCTTGACTAGAAGGTTCAACAAAAGTAAGTGTCGGAGAATTATAATTTTATCTAAAAGCTTTCTCCCTGTTACCCTATGGATCCTGCTGTCTCAGAGGCTCTCTTCACCCACGAATGAGGGACACGGCCCGGCACACATCCTAGGAAACCCCCAGACACCCAACGCCCCCAACGCCCCCCTCCCCCCCGCTCCAATAAAAAAGGACCTACGTAAATTTAACACCAAAAATTATACTGCCGTCTGTATCATCATCATAATCAGTTTCGACGAATGTTCCTCCCTCTACACCTCACCATCTGCCTGTTCTCTCCCCTCCCCGCTCCCCAAACCACACCATAAACACACCAAACACACAGCTCCTCCTTTCCGGCCCTAACCACACCACTACCCCTAAAACACCACGCCTCACTGCGCCTCTCTCTCTCTCCCTCTCCCTCACCATCCAGACCACCCTGACACGCTCTCACCATACATCATCCCCGACCAAGGTACAATCACGCTGGTCCAGTTTTTGTCTTCGCCCTTCGAATACAGACCATCCATCATGCACTCTCCACTCCCTGTCATCCAATAATATGCACCGTGCAGACCCAAGTTCTCTGTTTTAAACCATAACACTAAAATGACTTACTTTAAACATCAGGCTTGCCTCTCCACTGGGATGCATTGTGTGATCCTGTTTGCAGCGGTCTATAAGAATCTGTCAACGTTTGTCTGTCCCTCCTTCCCTTCAAGCTTCTTCTGAATCTGTGGTAACAAGGAACACAAGTTATTAGAATGGTAACTATGCAGTGTACGAAATAACACCATTTATTACTGTGTCAATGTTATTTCCTCCTTTCAAAGATATAAATTTAATTACTACATTACACCTGGCTGACAATGGCCTCGTCTAGCCTCAAGATAACACGGCCAGCAGCGAGACATCGGCCAATGACCTCACCAACCAGCATAACCTTATTGAAGAAGATCCAATACTATACAACAGAGGACAATATAATACAATGGGGCTGGAAGAGAAGGATGGATTTTGCTATTTCTTAAAGGAAGAAGCAAAAAAATGAGATGGTGCATCAGACAACTCTCGTTTCCAAACCTTGAGAGCCATTCCGCCCTCGCCACACCTACACCACACCTCTTTATGTGCATAGGTGAGCGAGCTTCGTGGGTGGATGAAATGGCTCGCCCTGGAAAGTGGGATCCGGACACACACACACACACACACACACACACACACACACACACACACACACACACACACACATACACAAACACACATACTTATGCTTATAGCAGAGATTAAAATAAAGATGATAGCATTAGTATTTCATAAACAATAATACATAAACAAGATGAATAATACA
The DNA here is from genome assembly GCA_036785275.1 of Cancer borealis. NCBI lineage: Eukaryota > Metazoa > Arthropoda > Malacostraca > Decapoda > Cancridae > Cancer > Cancer borealis. The sequence goes on along the minus strand of JAXIVD010007906.1, from coordinate 16,478 downwards.
ATAAGTTAATTATGACTAAACAAAGGAAATGCAAACATTCAGCAAAACGAAGAAGGTTGTGAGTGTTAAATACAGCATCCGGTGAGGTGGGCAGAACATCCTTGGCTGTGAGCATCACCAGCAGCACCAGCAGCACCAGGAGTCCCTCTCTCCCACCCACACACAACACTACTCATCCCTATATTAGTGTCAAGGCGGTGAGCCAGTCCTGCATCAGTAACTTCTCCCAACAGTGAATTAAGGGAGTAATTCCTACTACCATCCAAGTGAACATTTGAACCAATAATGGAAGAGTTCAGTGGCCCTCCATGCCCGCTTCCCAGTCGTCAGGAAGGGAGGTGGTGTGAGGATGCCTGCAGGGGGCTGTAGGGCGGATGGAGGACTAGGAAAGATAATAAAAACTCCGCTTTCGAGACGGAATTTATCTTCTACTAATCCCTTAATCATTCTGCTTTTACTTAGCTGTCGAAGGTATAATAAGACAGACAATATATTAATGGATTACAGGCGTAACTGTCATCTAAAGTTCGCTTATTCATTCGGGTCTAGCCTTGATCGGCATCTGCGAATTTCTGGTTTTCTTAAAATAGTTTAATTAAACATGCATGTGCATTGTCTGATCTAATTTTGAAATGGTTCTTCTGATATTCAAAAGGCCAAGGTATGAATCATCATGAAGTTTTGTGTACTAACGATTAAATTGCAAGGTCTAGTAAATTTCAGATATAAAGGTTCTCATTATAAGCTATAGATAAGCCTTTTAGTGAAGAAAATATGGCAAATATTGCACAGCAGTTGGTGAATTTACAATGGTATCGTAAACATTGGCCGAACTCCATAGAAAGGCGACTGATGGTAACATTGTATTGTGTCCAAACGTTTTCCTCTTTAAATAAAAGGAAAACAAATCAGGACACACACACACACACACACACACACACACACACACACACACACACACACACACACACACACACTGCTTCCGTGGTTCAGTGGTTAACGAAAAAGCGTGGGTTCGAATCCTGCTCAGATCGTTAACGACGCTAAAGATTTTTTACCGCCAAGGAGGAGTGGTTGTTGACCCCCCTTAACAAGGGGATGGGGGTATGTGGTGTGAGAGGTATCAGCCTAACCTTGTGCTCTTTCAGGGAGGGTAATGGCTGACGAACACGAGTCCAGCGCGCGATCCTCCAGACAATGGTTAATTGCATACACAGCAATTCCAGTTATGTTGAACAAGCAATAAAGTCTATACATTATATGATCGTTCTCTATAAACACAAAATCAAAGAAAAAGAAAATGGAGATCTTCAACATACACTATTATACAAACTCACCATTTTCACAAGTATTTTTTTTCAGTGAGAAAACAACAATAAGGACAATCTTACAGTAATAAGACGTATAGTTTCATGTTCGAAAACTATTATGAAGGAGAAGAAAAGTGCGATGAGAGGAAGCTATCACCACAGTAAGTAAGAATAAGATGAGAAAGGTGACGCAGCCTAGTGCCACGTGCATGACAGAATACTGCTGGGACATTGTGTCGTCCACCACCTTGGAAGTGTTTTGCGTATATATATATATATATATATATATATATATATATATATATATATATATATATATATATATATATATATATACATTATACACACACGTGTGTGTGTGTGTGTGTGTGTGTGTGTGTGTGTGTGTGTGTGTGTGTGTGTGTACCTATACATACGGGTAAATAGCAACCTCGTACTATCACGTCTCCATAATATTACTGTTACCCAACCTGGGTTTGAATTTTTTATGTATCCCCAGCATGTACTACTACCACTTGTGTATTCAGCTGGTTTCAGATTTTTTATTTTTTACACGCGTTTTTTTTTTTTTTTTTTAAACAAGAACAAAAAATAATACAAAATTCACTTTGTGTAGCTATAATAATATAAATCCCTGCCTCATGTCACTTCCACTGAATCAGCATGAGGTAGGGACTGTTCCAGAATACGATGGAAGCCATCTTGGGTAATATTTTCCATCTACACCAGAATGCACCTGGATATAAATAACACTTTTCGGTACTATTTTACATCTTCACCAGAACGCTCTAGAGAATTCAGTTATATTTTTGCATTATCTGATGCACTTTGAGAAGGTTTTCTTGATTACATTTCCGTCGCAAATTCTTAGTTAGTGAGATATTCATGTTTTCTCTGAGACTTTCTCTTCGAAAAATAAAGTTTTGTTTGGTTTAAACAAGGTTTCATTATTTGTCAATGTAGGTTAAGGTTAGGTTGGGTTAGGTTACATTAATATAGAAGCTATCAAATGTTCTCTATGACCAAAAGTAGGGAGTTGGACGAGGAGAGGCAGGACACAGACGTAAACAAACGCCATTATGGTGAAGATGTAAAATTTTACCCACTTTTCATATATAGATTTTGAGCCATTTCGAATGATTTTGACATTCATATCCGTCACAAATGCATATATTGTAAGATATCGTCATCACCCCTAACAAGCTTGAACCTGTGGGAATGCCGGCGGCAGCAAGGTGGTCTAACAACACTTGTTAGCCATTATTACTGCTTCCCTCGCTTCTATCAATGGTATCAATAGTTTGTCTATTGTAATATATATAGTTAGACATGGTAATTATACATTAAAATTCAATATTTACCTGTCCATTGCCACCTGAGCCCACCTCGTCCTCCTAGCCACAGTGCCACGCGGAGCCATGACACACACACACACACACACTGCTCCACCAGTTTGAATATTAATGGCGCCAATCCAACCACTGATGCTCTACCATTTATTATATTATTATTTTTGATTAAACAACTTCCACAGTGTTTTATATAATTGTAATTTCCTTATAGTAGAAATTAAAAATATTAGAAAAAAATATATAAAAAAATTATAATAATGAGAAGCCTAAATGTTTTTTTCACACAAGGGTTTCTACTAATGCACATAATACCAATGCATATAAGTTCAATCCTTAGTTTACTATTGTTTTATTATAAAGAAGAAAATTTAGTGGTGATGGTTTGCTCCTACGTAGAGTAATAATGAATGATCCAGAACATTACTTATTGTGTATCGCGCACATTAAAAAGAAAAAAACCATGAGAATTGCATGATACAAAACGGGTATTGCATACATTATTTTCCTATTTATAGCAAGAATATTATGAAAGTGTTTTAATCACCCCCCTGAGCTAGTTACCTTTAGAACAAATAGTAAGCTGTAATCTAATCATTCCAGGCTTTCATTAATATTTTTTTAACTATAATTCTCACGCTATTTGACACATTTCTATCGCAAAGTTTAATCTATTTACCTTGGTAGTCGCCGTTCATGGATGACAAGTAAGAAATATTTGCTGTGGACCAAAAATTTTTTTGGTAATTCATAAAAAAAAGTTGGTTGTGTCACTTTCATGGAAACCAACAGCTGTATGTTATCTTAATTGGAGTTCTTAGATATAATTTTTTTTTTCTTATTACCTGTGGCGCCAGTAGGCTTCAAGGAAACCTTAGATGGTTGGCCTTCGCCCGTTAGTAGCGCGGGTTAGATTTTTTAAGTGACGCCTTGTTTCTTCTTCTTGATAGGCTCATGCTGCCAGCGGAAGCTCCTTACGCATATAACGTTGCAGTCCCGGCGAGGATGGTGTTATGGCAACATGTGGGTGATCTTAGGCCACTCGGCGGTAGTATCGAAGAAAAGTGGTCAGCCCGTACCGGGGCTTGAACGCGGGACCGTGAGCTGGTATGCCCGACTGCTAGCCACTAGGCCACCGCCTTCCCTGATGCATTACATATAGTGTATAGTAATTGATAAAATCATAAACATTTTTTGCCACAATACCCTTTTATTATTTTTCCCTATTTTATACAATATTTGATACAAATTTAGTCTATTTTCCCATACATAGTAATTCCATAGATTGTAGTATTCACATGTACACTAAACTCACTTTGCATACAGAAAGATGCCTTCTGTACCACCTGAATGTTCCTCAAGCCAAACACGGAGTACCAATGTTCCCCTCGACACCACAAAGCAGCACTGACAACCATTAATACTGTCATGGATCAGGACTCATTATCACCTCACTAGATGCTTTATCAAGGTTGCCTCAAATTGTACTTCTCTGATAAACACTTTCTTTTATTCCCTCTTTTCTTTTAGTTATCCAGGGCATGGAGTCATAACTAGCATACCCACACTAAACCAGATTGGATGACCACAAACAAAACTAGATGCACATGGGAGTAATAACTGTAACTACCCTCCCTATGATCAGCTTTATCATGCAAATTCTGTTTCTTTGACATATTAGGCAGGGTTGACAAGTGACAGGAAGCCATGAATGGTAATTGACGACCTCAACGACAGCCAGGAGGCAGGACATCAATGTGACCTCACACTCGACACACTCATGCTTGGATAGTTGGTATACCACTGATGCTTCATAGCTTCTTACCAGGATGATAAGCCATTCTTACCAGTCAAGGACCAATTACCATCTCAAGTCAACACTGATGCAGGTCACACACAGGATAGTTGTGCCATCCACCACTGACTGTTACCATGAGGCACACCAACACACTCCAAGGTAGGGAACAATGAGCAGGATCAAGTCCTCTTCTCACTCTTGAGGAAGGATTCAAAGATAAAACTGAAATCACTATGAAGGTACAACACCAACTTTGAATGCAACTCAATATTTCATGCAACTAGTCATATAAATAAAACAATGGTCAATAGATGGTTTTTGTACACTTGACCCACAGTCCTTTTCTGACTCCTGGGCACCAAATGGTCTAGAAATGAAAATCTTTATCATATATCACCATAGCTTTCCCAGTGGCTTTACGTGCTATGGTATTCCCTGGCTGTAAACACAAGGCTGAAGCAAGGCAGCATACAAGTTTGACATGCATACTTTGATGAACATTCTTTTTCTTAGCAGGAAAAGTATGTACATATGCATAGTATAAAGTATAACATATACAGATATTTCTAAGTATACTGTATCACTTCTTGACAACATTAAGTTTTAAACATTACAATAAAGAGACTACAGTTTGGCTGATCATTGTGTTTGAATGTGAAGTGTTCATGGTTTTCCACAGGTGATATCACAGATGCAGTGAGGCTTATCATGATTGTATCATTTGCTCCTCACTGAAGGTTTCAGCTATTACTACTGTACCCCAGTCTGCAGCTAGCGGTAGTAGTAGTTGTAGCAGCAGTTATAATAAGAGCCGATGTCTGTGGCAGCTCCAGTTTTTCTCTAAAGGGGGCTTAATAAGGGTTCCCTGGGAGTAAAGGAAGTACAAGGCAACATATAATATTAAACAGGGTCAAAGCGAGGAGGCTGAGAAGACTTTTAAGTGGGCTTAAGCCCCATAAGCCCAATTTGACACTGCCACTGGTTGCTGCGGTAGTAGTTAATTGTAGTGGTAGTAGAAGCAGTTGTAGTTTATGTCACAGTAAAAATAAGGATCATGAATTACATAATCTTTAGTGGAAGAATGTTTGGTGCATAAACTCACACCAGTAAGTGTATTTCACCTAGTTGTATTTATGTGTATATGTATGTGTCATTCACTATGGTTTTGAGGATGACGTGCTGGACTCGTGATCGCCAGCCATTACCCTCCCGGAGATGGCCTAGAGCTCATTATTGCCCGATCAATGGGTAAGACAGTAATCTTTCACACACCACACACCCCATCCTCTTGCTCAAGGAGGACAGTAACTGCTTGATCATCAATGAAACTTTGCACATTGAGCGAGACGCAAACCCGAGCCTGCCGAGTGACAAGCCGAAACATTACCACTGAGCTACCAAGCAGTGTATTTGCATATCTGATTGGCTGTAGTAACCGTCATGTCAGTGTTATCCCAATGGTGAGGATACATTAATTCTAACATTACCATATATGCAGTGGCCTTCCTTTCATCATGTTGAAGTAGTCCACCTGACAAGGTAGCATGTGCATATCTATAAAGCAGTTGGCTCAATTTGAATAGATGTAAACTTTTGAATATATATACAATATATATATAATTTCATAACAATATTAAAAAGTAAAATATCAGTATTTCATTATTACATTACTGATTTTGAAGTAATATGAATCCTTGGTTTAAACACACGTGTTTAGAAAATACTCAGTAGTAAAGGATGAAGATGCTATTTCAAATAGAAACTCTAACATCAACATAACATTTTAAAAAACAGTACTAATGCAAAAGCAATTTCAAAACCAAACTTCCACTTTGGTTCTATCTTTCACAGGCACACTGTTATGTTAGGAAATTCAGGAAAGATCATTGTATGTGATATATGCATTTACCACACACTTCTTGCAGAATGTTATGCCAATAAATCATAGGTACACATATGTACATACATTCATTGTACCAGTTGAAAATATATTGCTATAAATCTCAGCATAGGGATTTTTA
>JAXIVD010007906.1:0-7500 GCA_036785275.1 Cancer borealis | reverse complement strand
ATGGCTTTCAAGGCCAATCCCTATTCATGGATTCACATCCTTTTGCATCTAATGCTCGCTTCACATAATTCATCCGTTTCTCTTAAGGTCTTCCTCTCAACCTCACTCATCTCACATGTATATATATTCATCTTTTTCACCAATCTTTCAACACCAGTTCTCCTTTGCACTTCCTCATTTCTCATTCGTTCCATACATGTTACTCCACAACACAACTCACACCTCGTCCATCTAGTACAGTTGCCACAGCTACTACAACATTCTTGTCACATATTTACATATTCTTATAAATCTTCAATAAAGTCCAGACTATTTGCAATTTTCAGCTATATGGGGAGGTGGTGGCCTAGTGGCTAGTGTGGGGGGTAGACCAGCTCAGAATCCCAAGTTCTAGTGGCCAAAGATCACCCATGTTGCCAACACTATCCTCAACAGAACTGCAACATTAAATACAACAAGGAGCTTCTGCGGGAAGCATAAGCCTCTCAATAAGATATGAGGCGTCTCTTTAAAAAATCTAACCTGCGCTACTAAAGGGCGGAAGCCGACCATTCAAAAAGCCTCCATCAAGCCTACCATGCCATAGTTCCAGGGTATATATATTATACAAGATGTGAGGGATCACTTAACGAAATGGTCACAAACGCTGTAGCTCTAGTGTACTATTATGACTAACTCAGATCTGTGCCTCTCATTATTCAAATAAATTGATACCTACCTGGTGAGCATGTCTATCCACCATGCCCATCATCTGCTGCTCCATCCTCTTCACCTTGAGAGCATACTTCTTCTTGAGGCGATCCACAGCAGTGAGGAGTGCTCTGCGGGGTGGAGGTTAAAAGTTTTATTAGTCTCAATGAACCTTTTGATTGCTAATTACAAACTATGAAGCACTCTATGAACACCCTGGAATGTAAAAAGAAATTCATAAATAAATCATTCATAAAAGGTGCCTTACCCATTTGCTTTCTTCAGATCATTAATAAACTCCTGTGACTGCATATGTCTGGCCTCTGAGTTCTTGGTGACCTTCTCCAATGTGGTGACTAGGTCCTGCACACGACTCTTGAGCTGCCGTTCACGCCGCAACGCTTCCATTATTTCAGGGGAGGAGGAGTCAACACCACTGTCACCATCTTCTTTTTCCTAAGGTTTTAAAAGTATTTAATGTTAGCACTTGTATGTAATGCAAGCTGGAATCACAAACCGTCCTCAGTTATATCAATGCAATGAGATGCCATGCCACAGCAGACGCATAGATGAAAACTATTAAACACCTTTCGTGGAAGAAACCATGTGCTGTTAAAATATAATTCCTATTTATTTACAATAGTGTCATGATTCATTTGAGTAGAGTGCATCTGTATGTTACCTGGTTGCCGCTAGGTCTGTGCTGCGCTAACTCTGACTTCAGGTGATCTATGGTGGCACAATAAGCAGCTGCCTGAGCCTCGTAGGTGCCCACACGCAGCTCCAGTCCTGCCTTCTCTCTCTCCATGAGGTAAACCTGAAGAAAAAAAAACGTACGAGTGCATTGTAAATTAATAGTCTGTGATAATGATTTCTTGTATCCTTTGTTTTTATGCGAATGTTATTGCTGGCTTACATATTTATCTGCATGTACATAAATAATTCCAGTGGTGATGTTTAACTAGCTCAAGGATATAATGGAAGAAAGTATGAAAGGCTGAGTGTATGTTAAATGTTACGACAAATGACTGCAAGAAAAATGAGTTCAGGAGCATAGGACACTATACATGATGAATAACAAATACTGTCATACCATATCATGTACAAAAATCTAATTCCGTCAGAGATATATGAAAAATTATTAGAATAGAAGTTGTACATCTTTCAATTTGGAATAAAAATTCTTAAGCAGGTTTCTTTACTATCGTAATCCCTGCTCATAAAAGGTGGAAAAAGGAATGGAGCGAGGGGTCTAGGAAGCCCCTCCTCTGTATACTCTCCTACGAAAAGACAAGGTACATGGCACTTAAAATTAACATTTGCATTTGAGATACATAGATGGTCATTAAGAGTCAAGTTGTAGATCTCATGATTTTAAGCCTAAAAGTGCATTGCAAGTTTTCCAATCCGAAGAATGGTTTTGCTGATGGAGGGCAAAAACTATTTTCCTCCTGTGTAAAGCTAGTTCAGGGCAAGACCTCATACACATACATATGCTGCATTAAAGAAAAATATGATCATTTCATAAAGTAACTACCTGAGCTCTTAGTTCTGCACGATCTTCCCGCATTGCAGTGAGCTCTTGCATCAACACTGCATTCTCTAGATCCAGTTTGTGAGCATCTTGAAGGCTTAGCGGGTAATGCTTGGTAAGAGGATCAATGTGGAGGGATTCCAAAGGCAGGAGGGAAGCCGACACATGACCTCGCTCTTCCTTGAGTTTGTTGATGGTGTCTCGTAGCCGCTGCTCCTCCCCTCGACTCAAGTCAGAGTCAACACCACTTGATGTTGAGGAAGTGTTGCTGTTGAAAGTTCAAGGATGAGAACTGATACAAATTCAATAAGGCTGTATTGAGAAAAATGCTGCAGACTCTAGACATCAAAGTTTAGAATGTATTGTACATCATATAACACTGAAAGCATATACAGTATAAAATAGACAATCATAATTTTACTTGCAAGTATTACAATAAAACTATACAAGTATTATAAGGTCAGTTATCCTGGATTGTGATATTCTATTATCTTTTCTAAACTATAACAATTTAATATATGTACCAATATCTACATATAATAATCACAAACTCTTACTAAACTTACTAAAACAATAAAGAAGAGCCATACCCAGTGCTCATTACAAGGTGTAACAAAGAAGTATTTTTTAACACTGGATATCACCATTAGTAACATTTTTCTAAGCAAACATAAATGAGCTATGATCAATAAGCTTTAAAGAAGTCAATTACAAATCAATAAATATCTTGAAACCTTTCTTCAAAGTAGTATTTTGAAGGTAGGGAAAAAGGATATGACAAACCACAAGTACTATATAAAAGCTTACTTGGCTTTCAATAAGAACATATTCAGATTAAAGTTTCAAGTACAGTACATACAGTACTCAAATATGCATATATACTAATTCTAAGCAAAGGAGTTTCCTATTCATATATATATATATATATATATATATATATATATATATATATATATATATATATATATATATATATATGTATATATATATATATATATATATATATATATATGTATATATATACATATATATATATATATATATATATATATATATATATATATATATATATATATATAAATGTATATATATATATATATATATATATATATATATATATATATATATATATATATATATATATATATATATATATATATATGTGTGTGTGTGTGTGTGTGTGTGTGTGTGTGTGTGTGTGTGTGTGTGTGTGTGTGTGTGTGTGTGTGTGTGTGTGTGTGTGTGTGTGTGTGTGTGTGTGTGTAACACTCATTGATGAAAACTAATTAATGTCATATCTTTGACATGTTAAGTGCTGGACAAAACAAAATTTTTAAAAATATTCTAATCTAACAGCAACTTTAAGTATGTGGACTAAGCAAAGAAAATAAAGTTTATGATCAAGCCTTGGTGCTAGCGTGCAACAGGCGTATCAGCTGCAGTTCATGCTACCAGAACACACTCAGTGAGATGGATGTTGATAGTTATCTAAAGAAAAAACTGTAATCTGTAAGGCTAATCTGCAATATGAAACCCTATCAAAGGTACTTTCCTCAATAAAACTCTAAGTAAGAACCTCAGTCCTCCCACTTAATCAAAATAATAGTATACATAGGACAGTGTAACATGAAGTGACTATGATCTGACATTCTTACCTTGTGTTATTGCTTATTCCAGTCTCACTCCAAGTCTCAGTGTCCGAGGGTTGGGTCCCATACCTTTCCAAGCGGGACAGCAGATGGCGAGCAACATTTTCTGTTGATCTCCGCTGTTCCTGGGCTCTTTTCACAATGGCCACGAGGTCTTCTTGTTCACTGATGCTCCAACCAGTGCTTGTGTTACTGCTGCCTCCACCCTTCATTCCAACACCTGCAGCCTTACAGCTAGCCAGCAGCAGACCAATCTCACTTTCGAGAAGGGCCACATACACCTCGTAGGCTTCTATGGTTTGGTCTAAGTTGGTTACTGCTAGCTGCAGGGCTACTGAGTTGGATTCATATTTTCCCATCACAATGCTGAGATGATCACAGTGGGATTTAGATTCACTGAGAGTTACTGCTAAGACATCATTCTGAGCTTTTAAATGATCTATTCTTGCGTGAAGTCTCTCTATTTCCACTTCAAATTCTTTTAGTCTCTCATGTGGAGCAAGTGCCCCTCCAGCAGTAGCAAGAGCATGGTACAGTTCCTGGGCATCACTCTCCTCTTGAACACCTGCCACTAATTGTTCAGCCACAGCAGTGGTCCATACTCCCACACTACTCAGCTCTGAGCCTGTGATTCTTTGGTCACCACTCTCGGCCTGGAAAAAAAAAACATAAACTAAGCACAACTCCTAATATAAGAAGAAGAAAAAAAATGATCGAGGTATGTACGAATAACAGAAGCAATATAATGATTTTCACTTACTCTCTTTAGCCTGACACGTTCTGCAAGCCTACATATGATGGGTGTTTCATCCTGAGTAGGAGTGTGGCTCTCTGGAGGCTGTGGTGATGGGGAAGGAGACAATGTGCCGGGTCCAGACCCACTGAGGCCTGATCCTCCTGACACAGTGGTGAAGGCTTGCAGAGGGGCACCTCGCAACCCTCGCACAGTGACTGCATCAGCAACTTGTAATGCTTGGGGTGGCAAGGCTGGTTGCATTCTTTGATACTCACGTAACTGTAGGATAGATGTAATTACATAATGATTTCATAGTTATTTAATGAAAAAATAAGTATAGCATTGAGTGTATGAAATAAAAAATGCATCATAACTTATATGTAAATACAAACAAACCGAATGTAAATAATTACTCCGTCTACCTTTTTGCAGAGAGCATCTCTTTCTTGTGTGACAGCCGCCAGTGTGTTCCGATGAGTAGATGCTGCGTGTTGAGCTAAGGCCAGGGCGTGCTGCAGACTGTTGTTTTCTTCTCTCAAAGCTTTGACTTCTTCTTCCAGAGCACTAAGAGAGCGACTGTTGTCATCTCCCGACGCCCTGCAGCTGCTGGTATCTCCGCTGCCCCGTGGACATTCACTCACGTCCAGGTCAGCGATGCCTTCTCCAGCCTAGGTAAAGAATGATGTTCGTGTCGTGATCTTAATAAAATTCACATCCATGTTTATCAGCGGTGAGCACATTATACCTTTACATCACTTAAACAAAACAATCCCATGGAATCTGTGATGGTATTTGTTTGCGCTTCTCATACTCGCCTCCACTGCTCGGTCGTCGATGTCACAAGAAGTAGAAGCGTCTGTAGCTGTTTGGTCTCGCGCCTCCTCCATCTGCTCTTCAGACTCCACAGCCTCGCTCGTTGAATCTTTCAATCAAGTTTTCATGAGTAAATATGCATCACACACATGTTTGAAGTTACACACTTTATAAGTAACGCAGCAAATTTAACAAAAGAAAAATAAATGTATCAGCACTGATATTGCTTATGTTTTGTTAACATTTTTCAATTATTTAATGTTATTAATCATTCTTACATCCTTAACTGTTTCACGTCACACACACACACACACACACACACACACACACACACACACACACACACACACACTCACACTCACACTCACACTCACACTCACACACACGCACACGCACACGCACACGCACACACACACACACACACACACACACACACACACACACACACACACATACACACCGGTAGCATCGTGTTGGTCATGTGACAGCTCCGACTGGGAGTATTCTTCGGCCACAACCTCTTCTTCAGCAATTACATTAATCCGCTGTTGCTCGATCTTCCGGGAGAGTTCAGCGATGACAGAGTGCAGCTCGGTGAGGCGCTCCTCATAGTGTTGTGCCTGGGAGTCAAGACGATCCTCGCTCTCTCGCTCCACCCTCACCTTCTCTAACTGTGAGGTGCATAATAAACAAATGTACCAAACAAAAGTGACTGGAAGAAAAATAATTTAGTACTAATAACAAAAGTATAGTGATTCGGCAAAAGAAATACTTCAATTACTTTCAAGACAAATTTGAAAACTATATGCGAGTATATCTACTTAAAGAAAAAAAAAAAAAAAAAAAAAAACGAGTGAAACAATAGGGCTACAGCAGTTGAAGAAAACGTTAGTAATTGACAGATTACGCAACGCCTCTGTTACAGTTGACGCCTTTGATATCTGGCTGCGTTCTGCTCCACACTCCCAACACTTACCTGCGTCACAGTGAGGGTTTTCTCTAGCAAGTCTCGTTCTTGGCTCAGCACCTTCAGCCTCGACGACAGCTCCAAGATCTCCCCCTTCAACGACCCCAGCGCCGCCAGGTGCAACTGTGGAAAAGTCAAAAGCCATTCAAGTCAGTATCACTTCAAACAGACTTTTTACTTTGCTCTACTTCTCAACCTTCCTCGACTGAGATGCTTTGCTTGCATTTAACACTTACGCTTCTTCTCTCCTGCAAGCCAGTCTTTCCTTTAATCATTTCCTTCCTACGGAGTCTTTCATTTATGTACTTTGGAATTTAAATATATAAGTCACCCAAGTTTATGACTACATCAAGCCACAACATAACCAACTATCTATAAACATGATTGCCAGAATAGTTCACACCTTCCAGTCAAGAACGTAAGTAGAAGCCCAAAGTCGTCAACACGGCCATATAGTGTCTTCATCACTACAGCTTCGTGAATAACAAACACTCCTCCACAGCGACTCAAAAACCTAATCTAGGTCCGCATTGAATTATGCAGGACGGAGTGCGCCGGGTGAGAGAACTGCGTATTGGCCAGAAAATGGAGGGACCCAAGCCTTTAAAATTCCCAACCCAAGGACACTCGGGTCTTTGTGGCGGTGTTTATAATGCATGTGCGAAGGGCTGGAGAGGAAACGATTCGACGCTCGACCTCGGCGACACCCATGGTGGAGGATTAATTAAAAGTTGTGAGTTTCCAGTTCTCGTTATTTTCCACTCAGCGCCACCAGCAGAAATTAGACTCATCATCACGCCTTCAGTGTATTATAATAACTTTAATTATTCAAATTTCAGACCATGATGGTTGCATTCCGCACACTTCCATACAATTTTTTTCTGTTTACCGTCTAGTATGTTCATGATATATTTATCAGAACCTGGATTCATTGAAACATAAATATATACTAAACATTAAATTACATCATATCTGAAAACTAAGGTAACATTTGAAACAGATCTTGCACATAGGATAGAAAAAACATCGATGAGGTATATGTATATAGTAGTGGATCCGGTAGTGAAAGGCAAAGTTTAAAGTCCGTAGACTATTTTCCCAGGAATTGCAT
>JAXIVD010007905.1:17500-18867 GCA_036785275.1 Cancer borealis | reverse complement strand
GTGGAACAGCAAGGCAGGGGAAGGCAGGGGCGTGAACAGCATAGCAGGGGAAGGCAGGGGCGTGGAACAGCAAGGCAGGGGAAGGCAGGGGCGTGGAACAGCAAGGCAGGGGAAGGCAGGGGCGTGGAACAGCAAGGCAGGGGAAGGCAGGGGCGTGGAACAGCAAGACAGGGGAAGGCAGGGGCGTGGAACAGCAAGGCAGGGGAAGGCAGGTGATGAGGCTGGGGGAGAGGCAGAGGACGAGTGAGAATGGCAGGGGATTTAGGGAAGGAACACTGGTTAGGGCGGCTAAGTGAGAAGAGCCGGCAAGGATAGGGACACTGGGAGGAGGAGAAGGAGGAGGAGGAGGAGGAGGAGGAGGAGGAGGAGGAGGGTCATGGGGCAGGATGAGAGGTGAATGGTAGTGCAGGAGAAGAGCTGAAAAGGAGAGGCAGGAGACTTAGGGGGTGGAGGGACAGGAGGAGGAGCATGAGGGGAAGCAAGGAACTAGGAGGAGGAGGAGGAGGAGAAAGAGGAGGAGGAGGAGGAGGAGGAGGAGGAGGAGGAGGAGGAGGAGGAGGAGGAGGAATAGAAAAGGCAGGTGGTCAGTGTAGGAAAGACAGAACTGAGGAATCGACCTCGTTAGCTTCCAATACCACATGCAGAACACACACACACACACACACACACACACACACACACACACACACACACACACACACACACACACACACACACACACACACACACACAGACACACACACACACACACACACACACACACACACACACACACACACACACACACACACACACACACACACACACACACACACACACACACACACACACACACACACACACACACACACATTTACACTCAACCAAGATTCAAAACACGAACACAGACGCACTTGACAAAACAAAAGGAGGAGGAAAAAATGATAGTAAACCTACGAGCAGGCAGACCAGTTCAAGGGCAAGTCCTTAAATTGAAGACTAACCTCAGAATCTTCCTAATGGGGTCCTGCAAGGCTTTACTCTCTCCCCGTCACTGTTTAACCTATTCGTTCATGATCTACTCTCTCAACTACCAAACACAGATGTACTAACACACGTAGGAGACCCAATAATTGCCTCGTGACACACACTCCCACCACATAATAGCTAGACATACATATAGGTAAAATATAATGGAACTGTAGCTTATCCAGAAGTGAGTGGAGACATATGCCACTATGCCACTAAATCCTCAATGATCCTCTTACATCAGTCACACGAGTCACAGATTTTAACGATTAATTTCCTCTTGAGACACTACCAAATAATGTTGGTCTTCAAATTCAATACTTACCTACATACAAGACTTTTAACCGATACAACAAACC
>JAXIVD010007905.1:0-7500 GCA_036785275.1 Cancer borealis | reverse complement strand
TAGTCGTAGTAGTCGTAGTAGTGGTAGTAGTAGGTTAGGTTAGGCTAGGCTAGGCTAGGCTAGATAGATAGCCCTTGACTAAGCTATTATTGTATTGGCCCACAGTAGTAGTAGTAGTAGTAGTAGTAGTAGTAGTTGTTGTAATATACTTTCTGTTTTGTGACTCATGAAATGGACAGGCGTGAAGGGAAGGGATGACACTAACACTGAGTGAGACACATATTTTTGAAGCTGAATGCACAAGTATAGATGTGTTTAGTTTATAATTCTGATTTGCAATTCCTTCATCTGTTTACTCGACATAACTTTCCAGACAACTTATATAAAGTTTTTCGTTTCGTCGAGTTACCTCCTTTAACTGACTGTCTTCAAACTTTCACACTCCTTGGCAGATATGCTTTTATTGCTGTCTTCTACCATTATCTACATGGTTACTGCTCTTCTGAACCTGCTAGCTGTTTGTTTCTTGCCGTTTTTCGGCCACGTATACACGACTTTCTACTTACTCTCACTCCTTTTCTATCCACCTCACTAATGTAAGAGTTAACCATTTCCTTCACTCTTTCATATCTTTTATTTTGAAACTTCTGTTCCATTTGAAGCAGCAATTAAGTGTTTTTATATAGTTCTTTCTCTCTTTTCTTATTTCTTAGCCCTTGATCAGTCACTTAATTGTGTTAGAAAAAAAAAATGCATAGCTTGTCTAACACCTGCCCGAAAAAAATAAAAATGGTGTAATGGTGTATACTTTTAAAACCTTCAGGAAAAAAGGTCGTACATAACACTCGTATCATGGTTTCCCTGCACTAAGTCATCTTAGTTTTTTTCTTTAGTTATCATAGTTCATGGTATCGAGTAATTTTTGCATATATATATATATATATATATATATATATATATATATATATATATATATATATATATATATATATATATATATACATACATACTTTTATACATATACATACTTACATATACATATATAGATACTTCATTATATACATACATACATACATACACCCAGCTATGGGTGAAATAGCGGGTCAGACGGGAAATTCTCCCTCAGAATCTCTGCGTCCCAACCCTTGGTTAGAAGTCAGTCGAGCCCCTGATCTGGCTGGTTGGGGTGAAGCTTGCAACCCTTCCCCGTAATTTTTTTTTTCTACTGCCACGACCAGAATAAGGAGTATAGGCCGGGGTCGAGACTCTGGGCGCGGGCGAGGCTTTGGCCGCGACCCCGACCTGGTTTTGTTAGGGAGTCCATTCACTCAGACCCGTGTGATGCCAAGCCATCAGGGGGCCTGATGGACGAAATGACGGGTGCAGGGCAAAGCCCACGGGACCCCTGCAACCTGAATGGTGTGGGAGGATCCCTTATCCCTGCTTTTAGTTCTGGGGATGACAGAGGTGCTGCAGTAGCGGCGCGCACTCACCGAACCAGCTCTTGTGTAAATCTCCGGTGGGTTCTGCGTGTGGGCTCTTGGAACATACTAACCCTCTCAGAGGACCACCGACTGCCTCATCTATCAGATGAACACAGTAGGCTGATGATGGATATAGTGGGACTCTCTGAGACGAGGAGTCCAGGCAGTGGCGAGATCAGTAGTAGAGGTTTTACCTTATACTGATCCGGCATGAGCAATGGTGCCCATCTTAAGGGAGTAACTATAGGCGTCTCTAGCAGGCTTTAGCCATCCGTTGTTGAGGTTATTCCGGTTGATAAACGTATAATGCGATTGAGGCTGAAGCACACCTTGGGCTTCACGTCTCTTGTTCAGTGTACGCTCCTACAGAGGTGTGTGGGGCTGACGAGAAAGAGACGTTCTACGCTAAACTTGACTCTATTCTGAATCAGTGTCCGCGCCGGGACACACTCATTGTCTTGGGCGACTTCAATGCTGCCACTGGCACTGAGAGAGCTGGCTACAAGTTATGTGTTTGTCCCCATGGCTCTGGTACCAGGAACACCATCAGCTCTCTCCTTCTGAATTTTGCAAAATCCAGAAGGTTGAGAATTGCAAGTTCTTGGTATCAGAGACCAGAGCTGGACTTGGTATAGCAATGCCAAATGGGTAGCAAAGGAGATTGATCACATCATTGCTACTACTCGTTGGAGGATCCTCAAGAACTGCAGGGTTTTCCGGATTGCTGAGTTGTTTGCAACTGACCACAGGCTTGTTGTTGCAACACTCAAGCTTTATGTAAAGTCCAGAAAAATATCAAGATGTGATCACAACGTGTTCCATCTTGAGAAACTGAAGGACTCGATATGTGCTCATGAGTATGCAATGACAGTCTTGAATCGGTTTGAAGTGCTCGACGCCCTTGAGGACCCGGTAGAACTGTGGGATACCTTCAAACGCGAAACTCTTGAGGTTGCCAGAGGTTGTGTTAGGGGGGCGTCCGAAGTCACGGGGTTGGTTCGCTTCGGAGGAGACGCTGGACAGTATAGAGAAGAGTCGCGCTGCTAGACTGGCTGGGAGCCGGGACCAGTACAGGGCTCTGTCTCGTAGGAGTAAAACTCTTCTGAGGAGAGACAAGAAGAGGTATGTCAGGAATCTTGCAGAGGATGTAGAGGGTCATTGAATTGTTAATGACCTCAAACCTGCTTACCGAGCTCTGAAGAAGCTCCGCGTCAAGTCTACATCTTGGGTGAGTGCCATCCAAACAGCAGATGGTTGCCTCGTATCAGAGGCTGATGGGCAGATGGCTTGTTGGGCTGAGTACTTTGAGCAGTTGTTTAAGGTTAATCCTCCAAGCAGACAGCTTCAAACCACAGGTGATGCATGCTGATCCGCCCATTAACGAAGCTGTACCCTCTATTGATGAAGTCAAAGAGGCTGTGGCAAAGTTGAGGGGTGGAAAGGCAGCTGGCATTTGTAACATCAGTGCAGAGTTGCTCAAAACTGGAGGCGAGGCCATGATCCGTAGGTTGCATGCTGTCTTGACTGCTGTATGATATGCATTCCTCCTGACTGGAAAGGGGAGTTGGTGGTCCCTATCTGCAAAGGTAAAGGGGATCATCAGGACTACAATAACTACCGCGGAATAACGATGCTCAGCGTACCAGGCAAGGTACTCGCCCATCTACTACTTATGCGAGTTTGCAGTCACTTGCTGAAATATCAGAGACATGAACAGTCATTGTTCACACCAGGTAGGTCAGCAACTGACCGTATCTTAGCGCTCCGCATACTGGTGGAACGCCGACGTGAGTTTGGACAAGGTGTGCTCGCAGCCTGTGTTGATCTCAAAAAGGCGTTTGATTCAGTGCATCGTGAGGCAGTCTGGTATATTTTGCGCCTTCGCATGATTCCTGCATGGATTATTGGACTGCTATCTGGCCTGTACTACGGGACTGAGAGGGGGGGGGATGGGCGGGGGCGTGTCCAGCTTCTCTCCTGTGCATACAGGAATGAGGCAAGAATGCGTCCTTGCTCCATCACTTTTCAATATGTGTATGGACTGGGTATTGGGCAGAGTTGTGGACTAAAGTCACTGTGGAGCATCTGTCGGCAACACCAAGATCACTGATCTTGTTTTTGTCGACGATGCAGTAATCTTTGCTGAGTCACTGGAGGTTCTGATGATGGCTCTCGATACATTGCACGAGGAGGCAAAGTCTTTAGGACTTCAGGTCTCCTGGCCCAAGACTAAGGTTCAGGTGTTTGGAGACTTACTAGATGAAACAGTACAGTCTGAGGACATTGATATCTTGGACAGCTTCCCATACCTTGGTAGCGCGGTCCATAACAATGGTGTGTCACGTCAAGAAGTCTTACGGCGGATTGGCCTGGCCCATGGTGTTATGGACTCGCTCAGCACGAGTATCTGGCGTTGTCGGTACCTGTGCAGACGGACAGAGATTCGAATATTCAAATCGCCGCTGATCCCTGTCTTACTGTATGGCTGTAAGACATGGACACTGAACCTCGATCTGAAGAGGAAAATTGATGTCTTTGGTAATAAATACCTTCGTAGTATCATGGGGTATCGTTGAAATGACTTCATGTCAAATCAGCGACTGCTTCGTGAGACTGAATCAAGGCTTATTACCAGCATAGTCCACCAACGTCAACTGCGGCTATATGGGCATGTGGCACGTTACCCAGAAGCTGATCATGCTTCTCGGGTTGTTTCTGAAAGGGGTAACCTGGGATGGAGGTGGCCAAGGGTGCGCCCACAAGGTTCGTGGCTGGGCCAAGTCGATGCTTCCTGTTGAGAGTTACTTGGTATTGGAAGGGGACCTGCACGGGAACATGCACGGGGTGATCGTCGGAGGGTTGGCGAGGCGACGCGTCCCCTGGCGTATGCTCTCAATGATTGATTGATTGATGCATACATACATACATACATCATACATGCATACATAAATACATACATACATACATACTTGCTGTATTACTAAACCAACCTTGACGTTCTCTCTTTTTCTTCTTCTCGTCATCTACTTCCTTTCTTCCTTTTCTTCCTTTTATTTCTCTGCATGCAATTTTCCTATTTTTTGTAATTCACTTTTCATCTCCTTAATTTTCCTTAAACTTTCTCTTTTTTTTCTTTCCCTTTTTTAAATCGCTCTTCTTTCTTTCACCTCTTCTTTACTTTTCCTCCGTTCCATTTCTCGTATTTCCTTTCTTCCTCTTATTTCTCACAGTCCTTAACATTTTTCCTCCTCCCTGTTTCGTCATCCTTTCCTCTTACTCCATTCCCTTTCTCCCTCCTTGCCTTCTTCCATTCTCCTTTCATTTTTTCTTTGCTATAGGTCAAAGGGTCTTGTTCTCTCTCTCTCTCTCTCTCTCTCTCTCTCTCTCTCTCTCTCTCTCTCTCTCTCTCTCTCTCTCTCTCTCTCTCTCTCTCTCTCTCTCTCTCTCTCTCTCTCTCTCTCTCTCTCTCTCTCTCTCTCTCTCTCTGTCTCCTTTCTTACTCTTCCCTTCCCCTCCCTTTCACCTCCCTTCTTCGTGCAAGTATACCTCTCCCCTCCCTGTGTGTGTGTGTGTGTGTGTGTGTGTGTGTGTGTGTGTGTGTGTGTGTGTGTGTGTGTGTGTTGAAAAATGTAGCATTGCGAGGAGTTGTACTATCTCTAACTTTGATAAAATTTTTGAAAACTACCTAAACAGAAATGTAAAATGTGTGTTTGAAAAAAGACAATACCTCACAGAAAAGTTTTAATGTGTGTTATAACGAATACATTTCTAAAAAGTCACGAAAAAAAATTCCACCTTTTCCCCCTTCCATAGTTTTAAGTTATCTCAGTTGTTTGTTGTTCTTTTTCTTTTTATTACATTCGGGTTTATCTTTCGTAAAAAAAATAATAATAATAATTCTTTCTTCTATATAATAGTATATCCGTTTTTCGTTAGTTTTAGTACGAACCCATTTATATTTATTACTTTTTATATTCATTCGATAAAGACAACAGCAAAAACAACAGAAATAATTGTAACAACAATATTCACTACTTTTTGTTCTACTTTTTCGGTAGAGACAGTAACAAAAACATAAACATAAACAATAGTAACAACAATGTCTATATATTTTTTTTCCTTTGATTTTACTTATTCGGTAGAGACAACAATAACAACAACAGCAACAATAGTAACAATGATATTTATTATTGCTATTTTTTTCCCTTACTTATTCGGTAGAGACAACAATAATATGAACAACAGCAACAACAAAATATGATACAATGCGTTTCGCCGTTCCTCCTCCGTCAACTAAGTTCTCTGACGCACTGTACTCCTGCAGGTTATCATGTATCTATCTATACCTTGGAATTTAAGAAGGTTTAGTTAGAGTTTATATGTAAGGGAAAAGAGAGGAAAAATTCAACATTTGAAAAGAATTATACAACTTTTCATAACTTTTTTTTCTCTCTCTCTCTCTCTCTCTCTCTCTCTCTCTCTCTCTCTCTCTCTCTCTCTCTCTCTCTCTCTCTCTCTCTCTCTCTCTCTCTCTCTCTCTCTCTCTCTCTCTCTCTCTCTCTCTCTCTCTCTCTCTCTCTCTCTCTCTCTCTCTCTCTCTCTCTCTCTCTCTCTCTCTCTCTCTCTCTCTCTCTCTCTCTCTCTCTCTCTCTCTCTCTCTCTCTCTCTCTCAACGTATGTGCATAAGACATGCTTCTTCTATTGATCGTGTGTTGAAACCTGTGATGCCGATAGTGTGACGTCGAAACACACACACACACACACACACACACACACACACACACACACACACACACACACGCACACGCACACGCACAAAGTTGAGCGTGACTTGGTACACACAAATCAGCATTAACGATCCGTGCACAGCTACGCAAGAAAGAGAGAGAGAGAGAGAGAGAGAGAGAGAGAGAGAGAGAGAGAGAGAGAGAGAGAGAGAGAGAGAGAGAGAGAGAGAGAGAGAGAGAGAGAGAGAGACAGACAGACAGACAGACAGACAGACAGACAGACAGACAGGGAGAGAAAAAAAAGAGAGAAAGAGAACATTTTTAATTAAGTATAGTAGTAGATAAAAAAAAGTGTATGCAAGTAACATGAATGAAAAATTAAGTAATATTTATAACAAACTAATTGAAAGTAGAAGTAATAGAAGTAGAAGGCATTAGGAAATATGGAAACAAAGAAAGGAATGAAAAGGAAGGAAAACAAAATTGGTTAGCGAGGAAGATAAAATATGTGTATGAAGAGTTGATGAAATTGACGAAAAAGAGACACAAGAAGAAAGTATAGTGGAAAAAATACTGAAAAACTATAAAAAAAAACTAAACACAAACAGAAAGTCAAAATTTTCAGAACAGGAATGAAGAAAAAAATATGGTAACGGTGTATGAAGAATTAACGAAATTGATGAAGAAGAAAGACACAAGCAGAAGAAAGTAGAGTGAGTCAGCATTACACAACTAGTCACGGTGTGGTGATGGTGGGAATGAATGACGAGGAGAAGGTTCATTACAGACACGTGTTGAAAGGCTTCCTGAGGCGAGGATGTGGCGGGAAAAACCACATATATAGAATGATAAAGAAAACGAAAGTGACGGGATATGACTGAGATCAGATATTGCGTTGAAGAATAGATAGAAAACTGAACATTCTTTTGAATGCAGTGTGTGTGTGTGTGTGTGTGTGTGTGTGTTGTGTGTGTGTGTGTGTGTGTGTGTGTGTGTGTGTGTGTGTGTGTGTGTGTGTGTGTACGTGTGTACGTGTGTGTGTGTGTGTGTGTGTGTGTGTGTGTGTGTGTGTGTGTGTGTACGTTTGTGTGTGTGTATGTGACAAGACTGCTTACCTTGCCAGTGCGAGTGAATCGACTGCGGTGGTGACTCATAGCAGGTGACTCACCACGCCCTTGACTCAGGAGCATGGAGTACACGTCACACACACACACACACAGCACACACACACACACACACACACACACACACACACACACACACACACACACACACACACACACACACACGCACTCATAATTAAGTATCTGGTTTCATATATTTGCACATGTCCATAATAATCTGTGAGT
>JAXIVD010007904.1:12500-18876 GCA_036785275.1 Cancer borealis | reverse complement strand
TGTCTAACTAAGCTTCGCCTCTCCATGGGAACGAAAGAGAGGCTGCAGGGAAGGAGAGGATAATGTTTGTTATCTATCTTTTTCATCTCTCTTCCTCCTTTTTTTTTGTCCCTTGTACAACTATTAACACCACCACCACCACCACCACCACAACTACAACAACAACAACAACAACAACAACAACAACAACAACAACAACAACAACAACAACAACAACAACTACTACAGTGGCATCCTTTGGGAACGTGTTATCTCGTTGGAGGAAAGGAAAAAATGCAAACGGTGTAAAAATATATATGAGATCATTATTCATGTTATTTTTTTTAATGAGGGTCTTGCATCCGTAACCTCATTGTTCATTCCTTCCTAGTGTTGTTATTTTCGAAAACACACACACACACACACACACACACACACACACACACACACACACACACACACACACACACACACACACACACACACACACACACACACACACACACACACACACACACACACACACACATACGAAAAGGTTACTCTCACTTCAGACATATTAGTAAATATTTCGTGTATCTTTAAGAGCAATATAGTAGAGTGAATTTATCTTATCTATATTACTGAGAGAGATTATTTTATCTTTATTTTGTCTGTTTGTCTGTATATCTGTTTGTTTGTCTGTCTGTCTGTCTGTTTGTTTGTCTATATGTATGTATGTATGTATGTATGTCATGAGCGAGTTTATTTCCATGGAATTTTGGAATAAAATCAATACTTTTCAACTTAGAATTGTCGATTATTTGAAGGAAAACAGTAAGAAAACTCCAAAAATCAAGGCTATCGAAAGTTATAAGTGAAGCATGATAATGATAAAAAAAAAAAACTCATACGTTTGTTGTGTTGATTACGTCCTCACTGTACTCTTCTTACTTATAAATTACAGTTTTTTTATGAGTAGCGTAATTTCTGTTATTTTCCTCCATCACACTATATTCGCCATCATCGCTGTTTACGGGTGGTTACGTAGTAATCCCTAAATAAAAACCCTTCAGATACAAAGTCGTGGATAATTGATATAACACAAGCTGGAAGAACCCACACCTGAACCTTGTATGTGTCTTACCAAACAGGCAAAGCATTTTATCTTCATTTTCTGCTTAACTCGCAGAATGAAGTGAGAAGTGTCAGTAAGAGTACAGGTGGTGGTGACGGCAGACACCGAGCCAGCTTAACACAGGTGGCTTGGCTTACTTAGGTTAATGAGACGAAGTAAAGTCATATGTTTCCTATAAATATTTGATACACATTCATCATCTTGTCTTTGCGTCAGTGAAGGAATATTTAAGGTGATAATGCATATCAGGAAATGCTGCAAAAAAAATTGATAATGTATTGTAGGAAAAAGTGAAAATACTAAAGCACATGTACTTCTTTAAAGGGACTCGATGCTTCCTTCTCCAAAAATTTAAGTCGTAAAAAGGTTATGTAAGTGTGGAGGAAGATTATTTCCTGACGTCACGTTCTGTTCTGGGACGTGACGAAACATTTCTACCCCGGCATCTCTATTCCTGTAAGCAGCCCCTTTAGGATTACGAGATAGGGTAAAGCTGACACACCTGTTTCTAGGTACACACTGAATACCTGCTTTATTTTTCATGTTTGCTCAGAAACGCGTAAGCTCAGTTATATTTTTCATCATTTTCGTTATATTTTTTTTCTCGTTTTCTGTTTATATCAACGAGATGAGGAAGTGTTGACATGGTGACGACCTTGTGAAAATTATTATTGTTTTTCTTTCCACGTAACTGTATGGACTTTTTTTTCTTGCTCTTCATCGCATCGTTTTATTTTGCGTTATAGAGAGAATGTTAATCCACTCTAGGGCTTTGAGACACAATATAGACTACTTTTAATACGTCCAAGATTTTGTTTAAGTGTACGAATATATTATCTTGAAAAAACACTTGTAATTTGCTTTATCTGATGTTATTGTTTATATCTTGAGAGTGGAATGTTTAAGGTTGATATTAAGTGCCTTAAGTAGAGCTTTTAACACACTGTATAGATTGTTTATTTTTTCATACATGCAAGGTTTGACCAACAGAAAGACAGTTGAACTTTATGTATTGTTTGAAAATATCATGTTTTCTTTTTTTTCTATCCACCGTTTATATTGATATCTCAAAATTCTTGCGTGCAGATATTTCAAGCGAAAGTTTTGCGCTGTGTGTCTTGTACTGTGCCCGCCCGCCTACCTGTCTGCCCACCACCAACCGCCAACCACCTGTCCGAAGCTGCAGCACACGCCTCTTCGCTTCCCAAGATCTACATCGTAACTTTTTTGATAAATGTGCAGCTTTCATCCCTTGTACAGCATCACACATCTTCCTGTGCACCAACATTCCCTCTCTCCAATGTTTCCGTCTGTCTGTTTATCTATCCATCAATGTAACCACTTATATGTCTGTCTGTCTGTCACTTTTTCTCTCTAACACACACACACACACACACACACACACACACACACACACACACACACACACACCCACCCACCCACCCACCCACCCACCCACCCACCCACCCACCCACCCACCCACCCACCCACCCACCCACCCACCCACCCACCCACCCACCCACCCACCCACCCACCCACCCACCCACCCACACACACACACACACACACACACACACACACACACACACACACACACACACACACACACACACGTCCCAGTAACTTAGCACTGCGCCTTCCCTTCCTCGTCTCCTCTCTCCCTCGTGCCAGCCAACGCTTGACAGGCCTTCTTGGTCTATGCCCTTTAACACGGTCGCCACATGCGGCAGGACCAGCACGGACGCCCAGAATAGATCGCCTGATGAAATAGGCATCACGGGCTGCTGCGGGATGAACAGGAAGTGGCTGGGAAAACATAAAAGGAAGAGGTGGTGATGAGAAGGTGAGGGCGTGAGAAGAGTGCGTGAGTAGAGTGCGTGAGTGTCATGAATAACTCAGGAAATAAGTGTCAGGAAGCGGTGAGAGGCATGCACGGTGTGGCTATACTGAATGGTGGATGAAAATAGAGAAGCAGCCCCGTGGGACGCCTCTTTTAGGCTTTGTGTCCAGCCTAACAGATGGACGAGTTGGCTGGACCGTCATGGCTGCCACTCAACAGGAAGGCAAGATTGAGGATGACACTCTGAAGGATGGCCCAAACCTCACTTAGAAACAAAGACTTACCAAATGTTTTAAAAGAGATGTTATGTGTTTTAGTGACTTATATTCAACTTATTTATATAGTCTTATGATGTATATGATGTTTGAGTGTTTTAGTAATAGTAGTAGTAAAAGTAATAGTTGTTGTTGTAATAGTAGTAGTAGTAGTAGTAGCAGTAGTAGTAGTAGTAGTAGTAGTAGTAGCAGTAGCAGTATATATATATATATATATATATATATATATATATATATATATATATATATATATATATATATATATATATATATATATATATATATATATATATGTATATATATATATATATATATATATATATATATATATATATATATATATATATATATATATATAAGTAATAAAAGTAGTAGTAGTAGTAGTAGCATGTTTATTCTACATACGTAATATTTGTTGTTATTGGGAATCCATATTTACCCATAAATCAGCCTGCCCTTCATTTTCCACTCTACCTCTCCTTTTTTCTTTTTCCCTTTACTTACGTGCCCTTCTCTTCTCTGACCCACTGCTCCCTTCCCTTTCCATCCTCTCCCCTTGCTTCCCCTCTCATCTCTTCCCCTTTAGCTTACCAGATCGTCCACGATCAGTTCAATAGAGGAGGAGGAAGAAAAGGAGGAGGAGAAGGGCCAGTTTAATAGAAGCAGTGACGCATAGTACCCTCATTATCTCTCTCTCTCCCTCTCTCTCTCTCTCTCTCTGTCTCTCTCTCTCTCTCTCTCTCTCTCTCTCTCTCTCTCTCTCTCTCTCTCTCTCTCGCTCTCGCTCTCGCTCTCGCTCTCGCTCTCGCTCTCTCTCTCTCTCTCTCTCTCTCTCTCTCTCTCTCTCTCTCTCTCTCTCTCTCTCTCCTCGCTCGCTCTCGCTCTCGCTCTCGCTCTCTCTCCTCTCTCTCTCTCTCTCTCTCTCTCTCTCTCTCCCTCCTCCCCTCTCCTCTCTCTCTCTCTCTCTCTCTCTCTCTCTCTCTCTCTCTCTCTCTCTCTCTCCTCTCTCTCTCTCTCTCTCTCTCACTCTCTCTCTCTCTCTCTCTCTCTCTCTCTCTCTCTCTCTCTCTCTCTCTGCTCTCGCTCTCGCTCTCGCTCTCGCTCTCGCTCTCCCTCTCCCTCTCCCTCTCCCTCCCTCTCCCTAAACCACTTCTTTTCCAGTACGACGGACTGCACCTGAACAGTGTTGGGCATGCTCGCTTGGGCAGACTTTTCAGTGATAAAGTTTTTCTCTATAGGTCAAAAAACGCCGAGCGGACGAGAGCAGCAACGACATCATAGTTTCTCCGTGTAATGCCACCACTGAGCCAAATAATAATGTCACAGCTGATCCAATTACTAACGTCAACACTGATCCTAATACTAATGACGCTACTGATCCAAATATTAAAGTTTGTTATGTAAATGCTCGCAGCATCAGAAATAAATTCACAGATCTTGAAGCTCTCGCCGCAATGGATCAGTACCATATCATAGGATTCACAGAATCATGGTTAGACACGTCGAACAGAGATTACATTGCTGAATTTCAGTTATCCGGTTATACAATTTTTAGCTGTGAAAGAGAGAACAAAATTGGCGGTGGTGTAATCCTATATATTCACAGCTCGCTCCATCCGATCTCCCTTAAAACAGAACCCATCAACGGAGTGGACACAGTTTTTATCGAACTAAAGAATAACTCGAGTAGAAAAATACTTGGATTGATTTACAGACCACCAGGAAGACCCTCTGAAATTGACCGTTTGCTTTTCGAATCAATCTCCGAAACAATTAGTCAATGTGAAACAATCATTATGGGCGATTTTAACTTGCCAGTAACGAGATGGGGAAATCCGTTAAGATCACATACAGGACACGACCTGTACACGAATTTATTGGAGAGCGAATTACATCAACACGTTCATGAACCGACGCGCGACTTAAATACCCTTGATCTCATTCTTTCAACAAGCGAAGAGATAGTCAGCAACGTAAATGTTGGCCCAGTTTTCAGCTCAAGCGACCATCGGATAATTACGTTCAGCTTGAAAATTAAGGAAATAAAAGTAAATGACAGTAAGGAGAGGGTACCAAATTACCAAAGGGCAAATTTCACCAGAATGCGGACAATTTTAGAAGACACTGACTGGAGTGAACTGTTGTCAGAGTCAGAATCAGATATTGATAGGTCATGGGAGGCCTTTACCACAAAGCTGAACGAAGCTATTAGAGTATGTGTACCGTATCGTTACAGACGTTCAGCAAGGAAGAATAAACCAAAATGGTGGAATGATGAGATAAAAAACAGCCTCTCTCTCAAAAAACACGCATACGATAAGTATATATCAACTAAAAACCAGGTTGACAAAGTTGAGTTTGACAGAGTTCGTCGCGAAACTAAGAGACTAATAAAGCGCAGCAAGAATAATCTTGAAGAATATATAGCAGAATCATGTAAATCTAATCCTAAAGAATTTTATAGTTTTGTTAAGAGTAAAAAAGCCCTTACCTGTAATATCGGTCCACTTACTAAAGGACAAGGAAATCACACAAACGAAGAAAATGAAATGGCTACAATCCTAAATAACTTTTTTGCATCCGTATTTACAGAAGAGGATTGTTCATCGTTTCAACCACTCGAGACTAGAAGAACCGAAAACTTCTTAAACGAATTACTCATCGTAGAAAATAACGTTGAACAAAAAATCGATAAGATGAAAACTAATAAAACCCCTGGACCAGATAAAATTTCCCCGAGAATCTTGAAAGAGGTCAAGCATCAGATCAGTAAACCGCTTGCAATCATATTCAATAAATCCTTAAGGATTGGTAAAAAATCCATCAGATTGGAAACGTGCTAATGTAACCCCAATCTTCAAAAAGGGAGACAAGTCACAACCCGGAAATTATAGGCCAATCAGTCTGACGTCAGTAGTATGTAAATTAATGGAGACAATCATTCGTGACAATATGGTGAACTTCCTTGAAGACAACGATATAATTAAACCCTCACAACATGGTTTCCGTAATAAACGTTCATGTCTAACTAACTTATTAGACTTCTTTCACAATGTTTTTGACACGTACGATGAAAGCAGAGCAGTAGATATCATATATCTGGATTTTCAAAAGGCCTTTGATAAAGTTCCCCATCAACGATTGCTTAACAAACTAAAGACTCAC
>JAXIVD010007904.1:0-2500 GCA_036785275.1 Cancer borealis | reverse complement strand
TGACTGTCTGACTCTTAGAGACGGTATAATTGTGGGTGGTGGACAATCTGGAGGTGTATGCAGATTATCAGGAGTTTGTGTGTAAAAGATGATAAGGTTGTTGATGTAGATCTTTTTTCTTCTTTCTTCTTCTTGTTCTTCGTCTTATTTTTTTCTTTTTCTTTTTCGTCTTCTTCTTCTTGTTCTTCTTGTTCTTTTTTCTTCTTATTCCTCTTCTTCATCTTCTTCATCATCTTCATCTTCATCTTATTATTATTATAATTATTATTATTATTATTATTATTATTATTATTATTATTATTATTATTCTGCTTCTTCTTCTTCTTTTACCTTTTTTTTTAACATTTACATAAATCAAAAACAGAGAAGATAAGTACAAATTATGCTTCTGACATAATGAAAAAAGATGAATCATTCACAGTTTAGAGATAACGCATCCCTTTATTACAGATACCGAGGAAAAGGTTGCTAAATTTAGTCATAAAAACCGCAAAGGCATGGAAGCAAAGGAAGTTGCAACTAGAGATAAAAGATAAGAGAATAATTTATATTGAAAATTTGTGTATATAAAACAAATGTGATAAAGTGTTCAAAGTGTTTATAGTCCTTAAAGTGTTTAATTTGTTTAAAGTGATATTGATACAAACGTTACATCTTTGTTATGTGGGTGTAAGTATTGCAGTAACGGGCAGTATGGACACAGAAAGATAGCAGGCGGTGGAAGAGGAATCATCTGTTGTGTAGACTTTTAAGGATAATTTATGGGGAATGATTGAAAACTGGTATGCTACTTTTTTATTACTTTTGAACTAGTAAATGAAATAATAAAGAAAAACAACTAGAAAATATTTTAATAATGGGACAAATGTATCCTTTTAGGCATACGGCCGTTTTTGGCGATCCTAGAAAAGAAATTTTCAAACTTAAAAGTGCATGAAAAATGCATTTATAATGCCTGAAGATAGCTATCAGGAATTTGTGTAAGTCATATACTTTACTAATGTGACTTCCATAGTGACTTGAAAATGAAGTAGTCAACATGGCATCCAACACTGCGACCACTTATGACATTTTTTTTTTATACTGGCGGGAAATGGGATGCAGTTGTCAGATACTGCTGACAAATTAATGTCAGATGGTGCCAGGTATGTTTTCACCAGCACAGGAGAAAATCTATGTTATATTTTGCAGCAAACATGTATGTGAACATAAGGGGACGAAAATGTCTTCATCGGCGGTAAATGGTTAAGGGTAGAGAGACAAAAGACTGAAATGTTGTTGGGGATAGTTGTGAGGTACGGTCACTAAATAATGTTGAGAAATTTTCTAAATTAAATGCTTAAGAACAGTTACTGGAATAAAGCGAGCTGTCAGAGTGAAAAATAATAGAGACAATTGCTAGGAGAGGGGTAATTTGTCTGAAGTAAGAAAGTACTGAGGTGTTTTGGACTCGTGTGGGAAGCAGGCATGGTAGTGAAGAGAATGTTGTTAAGTGAAAATTGTTGTCGGTTTTCGCATCTCAAATTACTCCATACTTTGCCACTTCTTTACATAATGAAACTCAAAGTGGCAACGTGTCATCAAGGTGTGTTAACTGTGAACTGAGCTTAGGCTTGTGGTGACTTAGTAAGTACTGATTGATAAAGCAGCTGCAGCCAAACCAACACAGACCTGTCCCATTGAGAACATCCAGAGTGTTATTAAATCATGTTGTTGATTCATTTATTGCGCTCCCAGGCGTCAGACAATGGAATTTAAGTCAACATTCAAGCACTGGATACATATCAAAGGATACCAAAAAGAATAGATAAATTAATAAGTAAAAGATAAAGAAAAATAAAGAAAAAAGGAAAGAAAGAGCGAGAGAAAAAAGACAAGAAAACAAGATATATAAGATATTCCAGAATGGTGAATAGCTTAGGGTTGTAAGAAGGTTGTGTATTCCATGATCTTATCCTTAAAATGCGTCAGGACCTACATGACCACTAGGCCATGTCACTCTTGAAGGTGACCTGTTACCACTTCATTTGTTAGGCAGGCGATTGGAGGCTGTTCTTGTTTGGTTTGTTTGTTAGCTAAGGGGATAATTGCTGCGTCTCTCCCATTGGTTTGTCTTGAAATAAACTCTTGTTAGCACCTGGTCTTCCTGGGGTCACGCATCTCCTTTCTCAGGTGTTATTAAAGGGTTTACCTGGTGTGAATCTGCCTCGTTTCATGCACTTATAATGGAACGACGAGTTATTGCTGCTGTTTTTTGCCACTATGCTTCTGTTGTCGTTTGTGTTACTTTTATTGATATTCTTGTTGGTATTGTGATTATTATTATTATTAGTTGTTATTGTTGGGGTATAATAATAGTACTAGTTGTAGTAGTAGTAGTAATAGTAGTAGTAGTAGTAGTAGTAGTAGTAGTAGTAGTAGTAGTAGTAGTAGTAGTAGTAGTAATACGAATAGTAAATACTGTGACGCTATTAACACACAAACACGCGCACACACACAC
>JAXIVD010007903.1:17500-18877 GCA_036785275.1 Cancer borealis | reverse complement strand
GAGGAAGAGGAGGAAGAAGAAGCTTGGTTGGTTGGTTTTAAATTAGTAGTAGTAGTAAGGTGTGTAGACAGGAGTAGACAGGAGGTAGAGAGGTGAAGTAAAAATGCTTACAGGATGAATACATTTAAGGCTACTTTGAGAACCCTCCCTTCGCCCTTTCCTTGATAGTACTCACGAGG
Organism: Cancer borealis; assembly: GCA_036785275.1. Taxonomy (NCBI): domain Eukaryota; kingdom Metazoa; phylum Arthropoda; class Malacostraca; order Decapoda; family Cancridae; genus Cancer; species Cancer borealis. The sequence goes on along the minus strand of JAXIVD010007903.1, from coordinate 18,698 downwards.
GGCATCAAGACGTACTGGCAGAAGATCCCAACAATGGGTCCTATTGGTCTCTTGGCGATGCCCTTCACCACCTTGAGATTGATCGTCATGCCCATGAGGAAGTAGGTGAAGGCTGTGAGGACGGCGGAGAGGTAGGTGAAGATGCTGGTGATGTGATCTGTCTTTAACTTCACCGTCATACTCTGCTTCCCCTCGGCTACAGTCTGTCAGGAAAGGCAAAACGAGGGTAGGGTTAGGGGTGATTATGATGGTGACTGTGGTAGTAGTAATGATATGTATGTATGTATGTATGTACTCACCTTGTTCATGTGGTCGTAAAGCTTAACCACGAGTGTGTTGTAGCCGACGAACTTCGCCGTTACGTTGACGAAGCCGTAGTGAGTCACGTTGGACAGATCCAGATCAGTAGCATTAGTGTCGATCTCTGGGACTCCAATGAACGCCTCGCTGAAACCTGACACCTCCGCCTCCCTCTGGCAACGCGGGAAATATTGAACACTCGTTAGCATTGGAGTTCCTTAGGCTTGCATCCCTATCAGTTCTTCCTCATTAGAATTGGAGTTCCTTAGGCTTGTATCCCCATCAGTTCTTTCCTCACTTACTCCATTCCATCACTCCTTCCCATTCTACCTCCTCTCCCGATCACTTCTTCCCCTTTACTCCACACCACATTCCATCACTCCTTCCCATTCTACCTCCTCTCCCGATCACTTCTTCCCCTTTACTCCACACCACTCTTCCCGTTCTGCCTTCTCTTTTCACCACTTCTTCCCCATCTCTCTCCCTCATCCCTTTCCTTCCCCTCTCCCCAACTCACCCACTTCTCCATGACTGCCAACACTGCCTTGATGTTCCTCGTCGTGTTGGTCATCCACGTCACCCCCTCCGTCGTCCCCTCCGTCACCAGCTTCAGCTCCTCAGGATAGAACCACACCTCGTCGAGATCCTCGTTTTCTATCTCCTCCTGCTATGAGTGAAGGGAAACTTGCATATTATTAGTCCTCATGTTATTTGTATCTCTTGACTGTATTTAACTAGCGTATAAGTCATGATTTATACCTAGGGTTATATATGAGTGTGTATGAGTGGGTATGAGTGATTTTGTATGATGGAATTGATACTTGGACTTCTTCCTATGTGTGTTAGCAAGACTTACCGCACTCACAGAGGATCCCAGCACCGTCCCCACCAGGATGAA
>JAXIVD010007903.1:7500-10000 GCA_036785275.1 Cancer borealis | reverse complement strand
TATGTACTTTACTCCAGACTTTTTCATTGACTATTCAAGCAGACTGAAGACGAACGTTACCTCAAGATCAGTCTGGAGTTGTTCTGAAAATACAAATTTGATGACGGAAGGAAGACATAACCTAGTGCGCCGCGAGCCACATATTGACACTATACTGTGGGTGCGACCTCCGGGTGACGCGCTGTTGCGTCTATCATGGCAAGAAAATACATGTCATCGCAGCGGTAGAAGGGAAGGAAGGACCCGCTATGTGTAAGGTGACTTGATGGCGTAGGCTGGAGGGTGCACACTTGGGTTACAGGTCATGGGTATCATTGGTTTTCATTGATTCTGTTCAACCATTAACTGGCACTGAAGAAACGCTTCCTAAATCTTGCGGCTTTCCTCCCCTCCTCGTGCCCAGCCAATACAAATGTTTCTGCAACCTTAACCCAACGGTGCTTCTTGCGACAACCTCGTTAAGGAAGAATTATTTAAAGATGAAGGCCAGTTAACCTTGTCTTATGCCCACCAGAAGGAACCACTAATGAGGGGCTATTACTTGAACAAAGGTAATTAGAGACGCCTCAAGCCTGCATCATTAACGCTCTTGTTGAGGGAATTTTGAAGGTGTTATTAATTTAGTATTTGTTCATGTCAGTAATTATTGACTCGTATGGATAATTCACCTGTTTAGTGTGTGTGTGTGCGTGTGTGCGTGTGCGTGTGCGTGTGCGTGTGCGCGTGTGCGTGTGCGTGTGCGCGTGTGCGTGTGTGTGTGTGTGTGACTTACGTGATATTCCATTTAACTTTCTTTACATAGTGAACAAAAATAATCGTCGTTTGTATGTATCAGTGAGTGTTCAAACAAAATTAATTACTCATAATAATTATTCACTATTAAGGGAATAACCACCATTGTTGAAAATCCTTTTATTGCTCTATGATCAAATTGACAAAGAAAAGCATTTAATTTAGTTTTATATCACAGTTAGTCCTTAGAACCTTGAATTTATATTACATGGTTACTCCTTAAAACCTGAATTTTCTGCTATGTCAGAAAACCTTTTATTTCATCGCCAACTAATCCGCGTGTGGCCTGGACTCGAGGAACCGAGTCCGCAATCACACTGTTTACACTTATAGCAGTGTGTATAATGTCCCCGCCGCCACATTAACTCACAATTACCAACGCACAACATTGACGGGCTCTAAATAGCCCGTGTGTCTCCTAGATGAGGACACAATAGACAAGCAACCAACCAACCATCGCCAACTATATAAAAATGAGTATGTACTACGTCCACGTGATGTCTGACGCTGACTTTCATTGCATCAATTCACTCACGCGGCACGTCACGTTGAGGAGTGAAGCACTGAGCACCAGTGGAAGCAACACGAATATAAGATGAGCGTCAATAGTACGTCAATAATTCATCTGTTTATGCGTCTTGGTGGAGGAATGTGACATGACAAGATCAAGTATCGTGTGTATAGTTGCGTACTACATCGTGTGTGGCCAATACTTAACAAGGGAAGGAACACTGGTGGAAGCTAAACTGGACCTCCTAGGCTCTTACCCCTGCCTCTATTCCTCCTACTCTCCTCTTTACAGGGTAGGGCGACAAGCGGGATTTTTAAAAACCTATTTTTGTTTGCCTTTGGCCAATACCTTTTAATGTGAAAAAAAAGTCTTCCCTCCTCCGCCCCGCCCCGCCTTAGGCCTCCGTGTGGACGAGCCTCCTCTTGATGGGAAGAAGAGATCAACACGATTGCAGTGGTCCTTAGTGTGTGGGGTTGGCGCGGCCTTGCCTTCACGTGGCGGCAGGGGTGACAGGGCTGGCAGGGGTGGTGATCAGCACGGACAGCTGGGTGTACATCGATGTCTTGAACACCTCATCACGGGGAGAATATGCTGCTCACTCACCGCTTTTTTCCTTCATCAACCTTCCAAAAAAAGCAGAGAAGCTGGACCGTGATGGACAACACAGACGTTATCTTATCCAAGCCGCGCCGCAACTACGAGGCGGAGAGGACTTAAACAGATTGGAATCACCACCAAGACCTCCATTCTCCCTTCCTCCTCGGGCTGAGATCCCTTCAGCATCAACTTCTCAGCCCTTCAGTCCTTCAGTCCCTCATCCCTTCAGCCCTTCAGCCCTTCAAGTCCTTCAGTCCCTCATCCCCTCAGTCCTTCAGCCCTTCAGACCCTCAACCTCTCAGCCCCTCAGCTCTTCAGCCTCTCAGCCCTTCAGCCCTTCATCCTGGCGCCCGCACGTCCGCCTCCAGGAAGGACGAGCTGCACCGGAGATAACTAACAAGAGGAGGCAGCATGAAAAGGCGTTCCTCTTATGTTTATGCAGTTGGCCATCCACAGTTACCGCCGCTAACCTGCAGGTATTAGAGCCCAGCGCCACCTAACCCAGCGCCACCCTCCTTCACCCTCTGATAGACGGTAATGAGTGAGTCCGAGGGATTTGACTTCCATCACGTTCTCAGCTGAAATTTTCTTAGGGTCGCG
>JAXIVD010007903.1:0-2500 GCA_036785275.1 Cancer borealis | reverse complement strand
ATATATATATATATATATATATATATATATATATTCTTTTTATGTTTTCACTAGGATGCCTTTCAGCTAAATTCTGCATCAAGTCACGGGGAAAAAAACTTGAAACTAAATTAGAATATAAAGTTAAGAATATTTACATGAATTTTATATTGATCGTACGTCTGATAGCGTGGCGAAGGCTCAGCTATAGAGAGGCAGGGTAAGAAGGCGTTCTGATTGGCTGGTAGGAAACTCGCGTGGACCAATCACGGCTATTGCTTCATGTCCACCGCGACGCAAAAGGTTTCGAAGCCGGTAATAAGCGTCTTGATGCCGTTCATTACTATGGGTCGCAGGGAAATGTAGTACTTGTAGTTACTCGTAAAGATTAGTGAAGTTATGTGTTGGTGTGTGGCATGGCGTGTATACTGTAGCTTCTTCCGCCTCCCTCTGTGTGTGTGTGTGTGTGTGTGTGTTTTGTCTGTTCATGGTTCACTCTAGGTAGGATTCGGAGCACTGGTTTGAACACACACACAAACACACACACACACACACACACACACACACACACACACACACAGTTTGCATGCCTTATAAGGACAAAGAGAGAGAGAGAGAGAGAGAGAGAGAGAGAGAGAGAGAGAGAGAGAGAGAGAGAGAGAGAGAGAGAGAGAATTTTGGGTGCATTCTCTTCCATCACCCCCACCACCACCACCATCACTACCACCACTACTACCACCACCACTACCACCACCCCTCCACCACCACCACCATCAGCCATCCACACAGGTGACAGAAGGGACGTGTAGGTGGAAATAAACACGGCGTTACCATTTTTTTTCTACCAATGTAATGACTAGGTAACATCCCGTCTCTTGCTGTGTTCAGAGACGCCGCCATACCGCCCTGCACCACCTACCCCCACCTCTCTCCAACACCCTAAGGCTCTGCAACCCCCCCCCCCCCACTACCATCAGTACCCCACCACCTCCATACTAGCCCCCATGCCTCTCCTTACCTCTAAGAAGCCACAGTTTCCAGCCTCATGCGATGAGAAAGGGAGAGGAATGCTTGGATTTAGAAATGCACTCGTTAAACAATAATTACCTTGCTTTGGCGGCTCGTACCACTGAGGTTTCGAGCTGGAGCATCGTTAACTGAGCTTAAACTTTACCAAATACAAAATAATACACACACATATACAAACAGAACATAAAAAAATCAATATAAACACTAAACTAAAGCGGGAGAGAGAAATAATTAACCCCGGGAGTAATTTTTCACACCACCACCATTGTCTCCCTTCCCTCACAAGCACTCTCACGTCTCACCACCGCACGTCGCCTTCTCATCGCTGCCTCGCCTCGCCGCTGCCCCGCCCCGTCTCGCCGCCGCCCCGCCCGCCACCTCAAGCCTAAAATACCTAGCCATCAATAATCCCAGTAAAAACCTTATCTTTCTGATGCTGCTGACTGGATTCTTGGCGTCACTCGATGGTCACACATAGCCCCTCGTAGTCCCTAGTAGCCCCTCGATGCTCCTACTCTCCCTCCTTCCCTCTGGCCCTTCTACTTCTGATCCCTCCATTCTATCCTACGTCCTCTCCTCCTCTTCTTATCTCCCATCGAATCATTAACTTCCCTCTTTTTTTTTTATATATATGTATTGCTCTATATATATATATTTTTTTTTTCTCTCTCTCTTTTTTTTTTTTCTCTCTCTCTCTCTCTCTCTCTCTCTCTCTCTCTCTCTCTCTCTCTCTCTCTCTCTCCTCTCTCTCTCTCTCTCTCTCTCTCTCTCTCTCTCTCTCTCTCTCCTCTGGGTAATCAGGAAATTATTATGTATACGCGTAGAAATCATTGTCATTAGTGGTTTAACGTTTCGTAATTGGCAAACCACATTCATTCATTAACTATTTAATTCAATATTGCCTACAAGGATTACTTTTACTTATCAATTTAAAAGGAACATGACATAGTAATTACCTCGTAAAACTATAATGGCCAATCCTGATCATCTCGGGTCCAGCTGAAGGATATTTGTGTTTCCTTAATTTAGTTCATGACGAGAAGGAGCCGCTAGGCATTACCTGTCCATTACCTGATCATTACCTGAGCGTCATCATCCGTCCCTTGAACATAAAAACATAAGAAAATAAGGAGGCGGTAATAGGCCAGTTAACCTATACAAGGCAGCTCCTGTACACCTACCACCACCATCTGCTTGCCTAACCTTTCTTCCTTTTTTTATTGTCTATCACTGAGTGGCCTGAAATCACTGACATATCACTCTATAACTCTATAAACTGGAGACGGTGGTGTGGAGTGGCCGGAGGGAAGATGTGAGGAATATTAACTTAGAAAAAATCATATTACCTCTGATAGCCGCTTTCTCTCTTTTTTATTCCCATTAACTAACTAACTCAATAACCTTTAAAAAAACCACTCCGTCCCTTAACAATAACATAAGTAATATTATCAACAATGCCTCAGCCTTCATTTAGAACCTTAACCTAATGACC
>JAXIVD010007902.1:5000-17500 GCA_036785275.1 Cancer borealis | reverse complement strand
TTATGTCTGATTTATTATGTCTTATTTCTTCTAATTTTCTTAAGTTTTTATCGCCAATGTCTTTATTTATGTCTAATTTCATGGCTTAATTATGTCTAAGTATTGTTGTTTTTATTCCTACGTCTGAATAAATCTTAACCTCTTATGTCTAATTTACGTCTGATTACTTATATCAAATTTATGTCTTAGTTCTTATATATTTCCTATGTCTTCTTTATCTATACTAATAAAACACAATTATTTACTCTTGTATATATATTAATTAAATTGTATATATGTCTTAAATCCTATATATGTCTTATGTCTTATTTATTACGTGTTATTTCTCTGTTTTATTCGTCTATGTCTAAATCCTTATGTCTGATTCCCTATGTCTGATTCTCTATGTCTGATTCCCTATGTCTGATTCCCTATGTCTGATTCCCTATGTCTGATTCCCTATGTCTGATTCCCTATGTCTGATTCCCTATGTCTGATTCCCTATGTCTGATTCCCTATGTCTGATTCCCTATGTCTGATTCCCTATGTCTTCTCTAGGTATCAGTTTTTCCTTCAAGTTAAACAAGACATCTTGCAAGGTCGTCTCCCCGTCTCACAGGACCTCGCAGCGGAATTAGGGGCGTATGCTGTACAATGTAAGTCTTCATTGTAGATTCATTATACTTAGATAGATAGATAGATTGACACATAGATAGATATACTAAGAATTTAATATAATGATAAGTACTTTAAACGGTATTAGAGGGTTAGGTTGTATAATGTAAGGATTCATTGTACATTTATTCATTATACTTACATAGATAGATAAATAAACTATCTAACCTAAGAAACGATAATAAAAATAAATACAATTATACCCAAGTTTACCCTAAAATTATGGACACAAACAGGATTCTAATAATAATAATAACAGTAATTAAGTATTTATTAACTATCTATTATATATGTATACAAAAACCTACCCTTAACTACCCTTAATTACCTCGTTAACAGCCGAATTGGGTGATTACGATCCCCGCCGACACTCGCCTGGTTACGTGTCGGAGTTCAGGTTTATGACAACACAAGCGGTGGTCTTAGAGAACAGGATTGGCGACCTACACAAAAAGCTAATGTAAGTATAGTAGTAGTAGTAGTAGTAGTAGTAGTAGTAATAGTAGTAGTAGTAGTAGTAGTAGTAATAGTAGTAGTAGTAGTAGTAATATAACCCATTTCTTTCATTTTTTCTTTCTTTTCAGAGGTCAGGTTCCCAGCAAGGCAGAATTATGCTATTTAGAAAAAGTGAAATGGCTAGATATGTATGGCGTTGATTTACACCCTGTCCTGGTAAGTGTACATGTGTGCGTGTATGTATGTGTGGGTGGTGGGAAGATGTACGTGTATGTGTGTGTGTGTCTTTCTGACTGTCTCTCTCTCTCTGTCTCTGTTTTTCTTTCTCTCTGTTTCTCTCTCTCTCGCTCTCTCAAATTCAAATTCAAATTCAAATTCAAATAAGTTTCTTTCTCTTATTATTATTATTATTATTATTATTATTATTATTATTATTATTATTATTATTATTATTATTATTATTATTATTATTATTATTATTATTATTGCAGGGCGAAGATAATATCGAATATTTCCTGGGTCTGACTCCTGCTGGTGTGATTGTATTGAGGAATAAGGCGAAGGTTGGCAACTATTTCTGGTAAGTTTCCTATTATTACTATTATTATTACTATTATTATATATACATGCTATTAATATATATACATACACGTGTACGTAATTGATTATGTACGTTTTTTTTCTTTTTTCTCTCTCCATAGGCCTAGAATATCCAAAGTCTATTTTAGAGGACGATTTTTTATGCTACGAGTGAGAGATAAAAATGTAAGTATGTTTGTGTGTTTGTTATTCTCTCTCTCTCTCTCTCTCTCTCTCTCTCTCTCTCTCTCTCTCTCTCTCTCTCTCTCTCTCTCTCTCTCTCTCTCTCTCTCTCTCTCTCTCTCTCTCTCTCTCTCTCTCTCTCTCTCTCTCTCTCTCTCTCTCTCTCATATATATATATTTGCTTACGTATTTTCACCATCCTTTCTTAATATAAACAAAAAAAATAAAGATATATATATATAAATAACATAGTCTCTCCCTCTATATATATAAATAACACAGTCTCCCCTTACCCTCCCCCCTCTAGAGTTCTGAGAATACATATGGCTTTGAAACGCCCAGTAAATCCGCGTGTAAGCATCTTTGGCAGTGTTGTGTTGAGCATCACGCGTTCTTCAGGTTAAGTCAAGCGTCTGGTAACTCCCCTGCCGCTATATTCTCACTGGGAGCCAAGATCAGGTACGTTAAGAGGTGGTTTGATGACGGGTGTTCGGTGATATTTTTTTCGCGGGTATAATTTTTGAAGTTTGTAATGATTTTTTAAGGCTAGTTTTTGTTGTGTTTTTTTTATTATTATTGTTTTATGTGATTTTTTTTGGTGAATTGTGATTTTTTTTTTTAATGAATCTGGTTTGTGATATATTTTTTGAATTTTTACAATGTTTTTTTGGAAGCTGTTTTGTCAAATTTATTTCGAAACTTCTAATTTCATTCTCTTTTCCTTCCTCCTCCTTCCTTCCCCTACATCCCCACCCTTCCCCAACCTTCCCCAACCTCTTCCCCAACCTCTCCCCCCCACACAGCCGCACTGAGAAGGCAGGGGGGGCGGGGGAGGCACGTTTAGGCTCCAGAACACAGCCTGAGTTTACAAGGATGCCAAGTAGACGCTATCAAAGAAGGATTGTAGAAGGAGCTCTTGACAGTACGTGTGTGTGTGTGTGTGTGTATGTACGTGTGTGTGTGTATAGTAATTTCATGATAATATAAATGATAATAATGATGATAATTACCTGCTATTATCTCTCTCTCTCTCTCTCTCCTTCTAATTACCATGCATTCAGAATCACTTAAATGCTGGATAATTACTAAAGGCAGGTGTTAATTGGCTTATGTAGATATATATAATTAGTCTTTCAAGTTAGTTAATATAATAGTAGTAATAGTAATAGTAGTAGTAATGTTGATAGTAGTCTATATACTATTATGAAGGAAATAGTTAGGTTAGTTTGACTTAACGTAACTTATTTTAAACTAATTTGTGACGTGATATAACCTAACTTAACCTAATATAAGTTAATTTTGATCTAATATAACCTAACTTAACGTAATATAACCTAACTTAACGTAATATAACCTAACTTAACGTAATATTTAACCTAACTTAACGTAATATAACCTAACTTAACGTAATATTTAACCTAATTTAACGTAATATAACCTAACTTAACCTAATATAACCTAACTTAACGTAATATTTAACCTAATTTCGACCTAACATGACCTAACTTAACCTTATTTAACCTAATATGACCTTTTTATTATTTTTTTATATATTATTTGACCTTATAACTTGACCTAACATGACCTAACTTAACCTTATATAATCTAATGACCTTTTTTTTCATTATTTGACCTAACATGACCTAACTTAACCTTGTATAACTTTTTTTATAACATTATTTGACCTAACTTGACCTAACGTGACCTAACTTAACCTTACATAACCTAATATGACCTTTATTTTTTATTTTTATTATTTGACCTGACCTGACCTAACGTGACCTTGCTTCCCCCTCAGCCCCGCGTGTAGAGGACTGTGAGGTCAAATCTGAAATGCATAACAATTCAACACTCACATCAGCCTTGACCTCGTAAGTATGTGTACATGTGTGTGTGTGTGTACGTATGTGTGTGTGTACGTGGGTGTGTATGTGTGTGTGTGTGTGTGTGTGTGTACTTGTATTGATATGTATTTACGTGAATGTATGTCTATGTATATGTGTGTGTGTTTTTTCTGTGTTTAAGTTTACGTACATGTGTATTTGTGTGTGTGTGTGTGTGTGCGTATTTGTGTATGTATGTGTGTGTGTGAGTTAGTTTGGTGATACATTAATTTTTATTTATTTATTTATACATTTATTTATTTATTTATTTATTTATTTATTTATTTATTTATTTATATATATATTTCTCTCTCCCTCAGAGCAACACCCATGTACCGATCCTGCTCAATGTCCTTAGGAGGCGTGGGCGTGGGCGTGGGCGGGGTGGGCGTGGGCGTGGGTGGTAGGAGTGCATCCCCTCATAGCACCAAATCCGCCCCCCACCCTGCCTCCACCCCCACCCCCCCCACCACCACCACCACCACCACCACCAGGTTAAGAGGAGAGTCGCCGAGGTCAGTGAGGTCATCTGCCCCCGTCTCCTCCACCCCCGCCCCCCCCGCCCCCCCCTCCTCCGCCCATGACCACAGCCGGGTGTCTAGAAGAGCGTCTAGTGTGGACAGCCAATCATCAGTCGATTCTAGAGGTCACAGAAGGTCAGTTTACGCACATATATACGCACATGATCACATATATACGCACACACATACATATAGTCAGTCTTAAGTTGATTCTTGAGGTCACGGGAGGTCAGTTTACGCACATACACACGCACATATACGCACATAAACATATATATACGCACACACACTAGCTTAATGTAATGTAAGGTTAAGTTTTGCTGTTTAAAAGTGATATATTTTCATTACACACACACACACACACACACACACACACACACACACACACACACACACACACACACACACACATACATACACATACACCTAACCCCCTCCCCCCCTTACAGACACAGACGGAGTAGGTGTCGATCATCAGATGGAGAGAGCGAGGCGTCTAGCAAATGTTCTTCTAAAAGCCACCACCACCACCACCACCACCGCCACCACCGCCGCCACAACCACAACCACAACCACCACTGCCACCACCACTCTGATGACTCTGACCACCACCACAGACGCCATAGGAGGAGAAGACACAGGTAATTATCTCTAATCTCTAATCTCTAACTCTAATTATGTCTCTCTATATATATAATTGTCTTTAAAAACGTCATTATTATCATTATTATCATTATTATTAATTTTTAAACTCTAATTTCATCTATAAAATTTGCTTAAAACATCATTATTATCATTATTATTATTATTATTATTTTAAAACATCATTATCATCATCATTATTAATTTAAAACATCATTATCATCATCATCATCATCATCATCATCATTAACCCTTGACCTTATCCACACCACAGGTCAGGGTCAGGCGGAGGTCACAGCACCACTAATGACCTCCAGTTAACCCAGGTCGTAGCAGGTCACACACAGGTCAAAGGTCACGTGGCTACTGTACGTGACCTTACACACAAGAGTGGATATCAGCCTTCAGGTGTGGATACGGAAGCGGATGGGGAGTCGGTTAATCCACATGTTAGCCACATTAACCACAGTAACCACAATCATGGGTCAAATAAGAAGAGGCATAGGAAGCATAGGTATGGTGGTGACTCTATCTCTATCTCTATCTCTATCTTTAATTTTGTGTTTTTCTCTCTATTTCTCTCTCTATCTTTAATTTTGTGTTTTTTTTTCTCTCTCTCTCTCTCTCTCTATCTTTAATTTTGTTTTGTTTTTCTCTCTATTTCTGTCTGTTTCTATCTTTCACTCTCTCTCTCTGTGTCTCTCTCTCTCTAGTTTTCTCTCTCTATTTCTCTCTCTCTGTTTTTTTCTCTCTCTCACCGTAAAAAATAACTTATATAAACACATAAATTTCAATCAATTAATGTTACGTCAAATTAAACTAACCTTCCCTTCCCTTCCCTTCCCTTCCCTTCCCCTCCCTTCCCTCCCTTCCCTTCCCTTCCATACCCTATAGGTCCAGATCTCGCTCCCCCTCGGAGGCTCGCCACGCCAAGCTACCCGAGGAGCTGCGTCGTCACCTCGCCCTCGACCTTCAAAACAATCCTGGTCTGACCGAGGCTGAGCTCAGACAGATTCCTTATACTAAAGTGGAGACAGCAAGGACGATTAAAATTAAATACGGGTCACCCAAGAGTAGGAAACACCGCAGCCCTAGGAGGTCAAAGAGGTGGGTGTGGGGGTGTGTGGGTGTGGGAGTGTGTACGTGTGGGTGGGTGTGTGTGTGGGAGGGGTGTATGTGTGTGAGTGTGGGGGGTTGTATGTGTGGGGGTGTGTGTGGGAGGTCAAAGAGGTGTGTGTGGATGTGTGTGGGGTGTACGTATATGTGTGTGTGTATATATATATGTATGTATGTCTATGTGGGTGTGCGCGTTAATACTTACACAAACACTTCCTTCTTCCCTTCAGTAATTCCAGTGATAGAAAGGCCACGCCCCCCGCTGATGGGGAGAGCCCACCCCCCCCCTACACCCCCTCCGTGCCCACCAAGGTCAACACACTGCCCAAGGGAGGCGCCAAGGTGGGCCAAGTTAGGTCAAGTTAGGCTAGGTTAGGTTAGGTTAGGTTAAGTTAGGTTAGGTTAAGTTAGGTTAGGTTAAGTTAGGTATGTTTAAAGGTTAGTTAGGTTAAAGGTTAGTTAGGTGAAGTTAAGTTAGGTTAAGTTAGGTTAGGTTAGGTTAGGTTAGGTTAGATTAGGTTAGTTTAAAGGTTAGTTAGGTTAAGTTAGGTTAGTTTAAAGGTTAATTAGGTGTGTTTAGAGATAAGTTAGGTTAGGTTAAGTTAAGTTAGGTTAAGTTAGATTATTTAAAGATTAGTTAGGTTAAGTTAGGTTTTACTTGGTTTCTGTTTAGAGGTCTATGCCTCACAGCCATGGTGGACCACCGCTGCACCACTGTGGTGCCCGACCACAGCAGTTCCTCCCAGTAAACAACTTAGCATCACAAGCCCGGGCAGAGACCCGATCTGCTGACCTAGCGAATGCAAGGCCAGCGCGCTACCATTGTACTAGCCAGGAGGCCGTATATTTTTATTTATGGGAGATTTGTTTTCTCCCCCCTGAAAGCGGGTCACAAACCCCGTCTGAGATCAGGTACCTCATAACTGTTTGGTGAACAGGGACCACACACTTATAAGAGACTTGGTCCATATGTCTCCTACCCGGCGCGGGGATCGAGCCCGCGACCTCTCACTTGTGAGGCGAGCGTCCTAACCACTAGATTAGTTAGGTTAAGTTAGGTTAGTTTAAGTTAGGTTAAATATTAGTTAGGTTAGGTATTTAGACTATTATAAACAGGAGTATTATTATTATTATTATTATTATTATTTTTTTTTTTTATATATATATTTCCTTATTTATTAATCTATTTATTTCCATATTTATTCATTTATTTATTTATTTCATTAATTATTTATTTATTTATTTGATTTATTTTAATTATTTCCATTATTTTTTCAACCATATACATTAATTTCATTTTTCCCCATATTATTTTCCTTATTTTCCCTGTGGTAGGAGTCAAGTGTGGAGGGGCTGAGGGTGCCGGATGGTGCCGTGGCGGGGAGTGCCGGGCAAACGCACACGACGCACACGGCACACCCAACGCACACCACGCACACACTCACACCTATTACAGCCACAGCTCTGCCAAGGTATTATTTCATGAGGGGATTGTATGTGTAGGGAGACCCGCCCCCCCCTGTGTACGTGTGTGTGTGTGTGTATGTGTGTGTGTGTGTGTGTGTGTGTGTGTGTGTGTGTGTTTATTTATAGGATTTTGGTCATTATGGTAACACTGATTTGAGGTAGTAGTAGTAGTAGTAGTAGTAGTAGTAGTAGTAGTAGTAGTAGTAGTAGTAGTGGTGGTAGTAGTAGTAGTAGTGGTGGTGGTAATGGTAGTAGTAGTTGTAGTGGTGGTGGTGGTGGTGGTGGTAGTAGTAGTAGTAGTAGTAGTAGTAGTAGTAGTAGTAGCAGTATTAGTAGTAGCAGTAGTAGTAGTAGCAGTGGTGGTGGTATCTACTTGACATTATATTCCTAACTTAATCTAACACTGTAATTAGGTTTATTAATATAGTTCTCTAATTATCTAAGAAAATTAATGATGTAATAATAATAATAATAATAATAATAATAATAATAATAATAATAATAATAATAATAATAAATGTAATATTGTATTTATTTATTTATTAATTTATTTATTTAAACTGTATATAATTTAGTTAATTTAATATATATACATACACATACATACATACATACACATACATACATACATACATACATACATACATACATACATACATACATACACATACATACATACATACACTGTCTTTTATAATATCTCTATGTATATATTTAAGGTCAAAAATATTCTAAGTATTTATATAAACTAATAATAATAATAATAATAATAATAATAATAATAATAATAATAATAATAATAATAAATGTTAATATATAATTGAACTTCAAAATAAATTAACTTAACCTAATATTCCTAATTATATATAAATTGTATATAACTTACATTCCTAACACTATCTAGAACAACTATAACTCTCTTCCTTTGTCTGGTTTTCCTTCCTTCCTTCCTTCCTTCCATCCTTCCTTCCTTCCATCCTTCCTTCCTTCCTTCCTTCCTTCCTTCCTTCCTTCCTTCCTTCCTTCCTTCCTTCCTTCCTTCCTTCCTTCCTTCCTTCCTCTCTCTCTCTCTCTCTCTCTCTCTCTCTCTCTCTCTCTCTCTCTCTCTCTCTCTCTCTCTCTCTCTCTCTCTCTCTCTCTCTCTCTCTCTCTCTCTCTAATAATAATGAAAAATAAGTATATAGTTTGCAAGAAGGATGTTAAAGGTAAGATTTATTATGATTATATTATGTATAAATGTATAATGTATAAATTTTCTCTCTGCATTTATGTTGTATTTATTATTTATTTAACTGTATTTTCCTGTATTTTCCTGTATTTTGTAGTATATTTTCCTGTATTTTCCTGTATTTTCCTGTATTTTCCTGTATTTTCCTGTATTTACCTGTATTTTTCTGTATTTTCCTGTATTTTCCTGTATTTTCCTGTATTTTCCTGTATTTTGTAGTATATTTTCCAGTATTTTCCAGTATTTTCCTGTATTTTCCAGTATTTTCCTGTATTTTCCAGTATTTTCCAGTATTTTCCTGTATTTTCCAGTATTTTCCTGTATTTTCCAGTATTTTCCAGTATTTTCCTGTATTTTCCTGTTTTTTCCAGTATTTTCCTATATTTTCCTGTATTTTTCTGTATTTTCCTGTATTTTCCTATATTTTCCTGTATTTTCCTGTATTTTCCTGTATATTTTCCTGTATTTTCCTGTATTTTCCTGTATTTTCCTGTATTTTCCTGTATTTTCCTGTATTTTGTAGTATATATTGCTGTATTTATAATGTGTTTCGCTGTATAAGTCGAGTAAATATTCATTGTTCTAGCTAGCATGCAATATTATCTCTCTCTCTCTCTCTCTCTCTCTCTCTCTCTCTCTCTCTCTCTCTCTCTCTCTCTCTCTCTCTCTCTCTCTCTCTCTCTCTCTCTCACATAGAATCAATCGTTCACACTTTCCAGAATGTTCTCAGTTCAAAACAACAACAACAACAACAACAACAACAACAGTAGCAGTAGTAGTAGTAGTAGTAGCAGCAGTAGTAGCAGTAGAAGCAGTAGCAGTAGGCAGCCAGCAGTTGGTAGTAGTAATCCCACTACTACTACTACTACAACTATAACTGCAACTGCTACTCAGGGCTATGGGTGGGTGTTATAGTTGTTGTTTGTATATAATTTGTAGAATTGTATAGATGAATGAATTAGTGTTGTGTTGTTTATAGATTTTGTAGTGTTTGTTTGTGTGTTTGTTTGTTTGTTTGTTAATATAATTTTTATTTTTATTTTTTTATTGTATTTTAGAGAATTTTTTATTTATTTATTTATTTATTTTTTTTAGTTTATTTTATTTATTTCATTTATTTTATTTATTTTATTTATTTTATTTATTTCATTTATTTTATTTATTTCATTTATTTTATTTATTTCATTTATTTTATTTTTCATTTATTTTATTTATTTCATTTATTTCATTTATTTTATTTATTTTATTTATTTATTTTATTTATTTTATTTATTTATTTTATTTCCCTCCACCAGATATAGCAATAGTGTGGTACGGCCGCCACCACCACCACACCACCACAACCACAACCACAACCACAACCACCACCACAACGGACCCCCACCCCCCCTCTACCCCAGAAACAACAACAACAACAACAACAACAACAACAACAACAATAACAACAATAATAATAATAATAATAATAATAATACAATGACGTCTGTGCTAAGGTAAGATTATTATTATTATTTATTATTATTATTATTATTATTTATTTTATAGCTGTGAATATACTGTTTATAGTGAACTTAATTAATGATATCTTCCTCCTCCTCCTCCTCCTCCTCCCTCCTCCTCCCTCCTCCTCCTCCTCCTCCCTCCTCCTCCTCCTCCTCCTCCTCTTCCTCCTCCTCCTCCTCCTCCTCCTCCTCCTCCTCCTCCTCCAGGCCGCAGCCCAGCCCACAATCTTCAGTAACCTCTGGCATCAGCTTAACCAACTCCTGTGTAAGTACCACTACCACTACTACTACTACTACTGCTACTACTGCTACTGCTGCTACTGCTACTACTGCTACTACTCGGCACTTAGTAAATACACCCTCACAAGCACCTCCTCCTCCTCTTCCTCTTCCTCCTCTTCTCTCCTCCTCCTCCTTAGACAGAGACTCAAGCTATGAGAATGTAAATTTTGACAGAAAAAGAGACGAAGATTTGGAGACTAATTTAACCCAACATTCTACTAATATATTCATTAATTACACTAATGACACTAATGACAGCTCTCTAATGCTTGCTGCTACACCCCCCCTAACCCCCTCCTCCTCCTCTTCCTCCTCCTCCTCCTCCTCTTCTTCCTCTATTCCTAAACCTCTTCCTCGTAATTCAATTATTTCTTCTGCTATAACTAAGAAAAGTTCCACTCATGTCGTTCAATCTTACGGTATCTATAACTCACCTATAACTACCCCCTATAACTCCTCCACCCCCTCAATACCGGCCCTAACTAACCCCTACTACTCCTCCTCCTCCTCAACACCACCACCGTCCCTAACCTCACACACTACAGCGTCCCTAAACAGAAGACCTATAACTAACACCTATAACTCCTCTTCCTCTACACTACCGCCCCTAACTTCACACACCACCACGTCCCTAACTCGAAAACCTATAACTCGGACCATAGCTTCACAGACAGCTCATAGCAAAACTAACAGCCACAAGACCACACATACAACTGCCACTACAACTGCTACTACAACTACTACTGCTACTGCTACTGCTACTGCTACTGCTACTGCTACTGCTACTGACAGACCGGAGACACCTACCATTCACGGTCCTAACTGGGAGGTGTGTGAGTGGGAGGCAGATTGTCCAACTATAACTCCTACAACTGAAACAATGCAGGTAGGTAAGGTTAGGGTAGGTTAGGTTAGGTAAAGTTAGGTTAGGATAGGTTATAGGTCTCTTAGTTAGGTTTGTACTGTCTCTCCTCTCTTCTGTGGACAGGTAAAGGGTAGGTAAGGTAAGGTAAGGGAAGGGAAGGGAAGGTAAGGTTATGTAAGGTAAGGTTAGGTTAGGTTAGGTTAGGTAAGGTAAGGTTAGGTTAGGTAAGGTAAGGTAAGGTAAGGTTAGGTTAGGTTAGGTAAGGTAAGGTTAGGTAAGGTAAGGTAAGGTAAGGTTAGGTAAGGTTAGGTAAGGTTAGGGTAGGTAAGGTAAGGTAAGGTAAGGTAAGGGTAGGTAAGGTTAGGGTAAGGTAAGGTAAGGTTAGGGTAAGGTTAGGTTAGGTAAGGTAAGGGAAGGGAAGGTAAGGTAAGGGTAAGATTAGGTAAGGTAAGGTAAGGTTAGGTTAGGTAAGGTAAGGTAAGGTAAGGTTAGGTAAGGTAAGGTTAGGGTAAGGTTAGGTTAGGTAAGGTAAGGGAAGGGAAGGTAAGGTAAGGGTAAGATTAGGTAAGGTAAGGTAAGGTTAGGTTAGGTAAGGTAAGGTAAGGTAAGGTTAGGTAAGGTAAGGTTAGGGTAAGGTTAGGTTAGGTAAGGTAAGGGAAGGGAAGGTAAGGTAAGGGTAAGATTAGGTAAGGTAAGGTAAGGTTAGGTAAGGTAAGGTAAGGTAAGGTTAGGTAAGGTAAGGTAAGATTAGGTTAGGTAAGGTTAGGTAAGGTAAGGTAAGGTTAGGTTAGGTAAGGTAAGGATAGATATTCTCTCCTGTCTGTCTGTCTAAGCCTAGTAGGTAAGGTAAGGTTAGGTAAGGTACAGTCTCTCCTCTGTCTGTCTGTCTGTCTGTGGTTAGCAGGTCTCAGCTCCTCCAGAGAGACTATTGTTGGTGGGTAGGTAGTGGGTAGTGGGTGGTGGGTTGTGGGCAGTGGGTGGGTAGTGGGTGGTGGGTTGTGGGCAGTGGGTGGGTAGTGGGTCGTGGGTAGGTTACGTTAAGTTAGACTAGTTTAGGTTAGGTTTACATTAGATTAAGTTACATTAGGTGAGGTTAAGTTAGGTCAGGGTTAGATTAAGTTA
>JAXIVD010007901.1:12500-18879 GCA_036785275.1 Cancer borealis | reverse complement strand
GTGTTGCTGTATAAAGCTTATGTAAAAGTTACCAAATTTCACTTCACAAAACTAAGAGAATAAACGTTTTTGATGTGTTTATATTTTTTTAATTGGAAAGTGACAGTTTGTAGACAATTTAAACTCTTTGTTTTTATATTGACGCCCAGTGAGAGAGAGAGAGAAGAGAGATGAGAGAGGAGAGACGAGAGAGAGAGAGAGAGAGAGAGAGAGAGAGAGAGAGAGAGAGATGGAGAGAGAGAGAGAGAGAGAGTGTGTTAAGTTAAGCGACGCCTGTCTATTATTATCTGTTATCTAAGTGTGATATACATGGATTGATTTATCCTTTCACAAACAAATGAACAAACCAAAAAAGCTTCACAAAAATCATCTTCCATTTCATATATCTCATTAACTATATTTACTTGACTATTTTAATTCACCATATTTGATTATTTATTTATTTATTTATTTATTTGTTTGTCTGCCGAGAGCACAAACGCAGCAACAACTTGGTCCTGGAAATTAGGAAAAGGTCTAGTTTCCTCTGAATCTCATCTTAGCAACATTTATGTAAATTTCCACATGGAAAGGAAAAAAATTACTTATCACTTGATTACGAAAAGATGCAAATTAATTATTGTATTCTGAAGCCTTTTGCCTTTTCTCTCTTTCCCTGACGTCCATGAGAGAGAGAGAGAGAGAGAGAGAGAGAGAGAGAGAGGAGAGAGAGAGAGAGAGAGAGAGAGAGAGAAGAGAGAGAGAGAGAGAGAGAGAGAGAGAGAGAGAGGGGGGGGGTGAGGGAAAGGTAGTTTCTCGCCTTCAGGAGAGGAGAAAGGGAGGAAAGGAGAGAGAGAGAGAGAGAGAGAGAGAGAGAGAGAGAGAGAGAGAGAGAGAGAGAGAGAGAGAGAGAGAGAGGAGAGAGAGAGAGCGAGAGAGAGAGAGAGAGAGAGAAACGGAAAATAGGGTTAAAATAAAAGAAAAAATAGTTTGTGTGCGATGTGTGCGTGTGTGTGCGTGGGTGTGGGAAAGTGTGTGTGTGTGTAAGTGGATACGCAGGTGTGAAAAAGGTGAGGGAAAGGATTTTTGAGAGTGTAATGAGGCAGTGAGGATCGAGATGCGAGGGTGTTATGAGAACATGAGCGAAAGTGATGCGTGATGGTGCGATGGAGTGTTATAGTGTCTCATTAGCAAGGTGATGGTGACGGTCATGGGGTGTTTAATGGTGTATGATTGGTGGTTGTGTTGTGAGGGGAAGGTGTGTAGGTGGTGGTGGTAGAAAGTGTGTCAGTAAGGGTACGAATGATGGCACAAGAGACACAGGGATGAATATATATGTTAGATAAGATAGATATTACCAACCACGTACACTCGTCTGTCTTATATACATTAGTATATTAATATATATAACAACACGTTTAACTACCTTTAACAATCAATGGCTTTGTAATATGAAAAGAAACCTTCACAATTCTATCCAAGGTGAATTTCCAAACAGCATCGGATGAAAACATTAAGATAAACAAAAGTAAAAAAATAAATAAATACTACACAAACACCGAATAATCAGATAACTGTCCATCAAACAAAGTGACAAGAAGCATTATAATGTTGACAATGTGATACCCTTCAACGCCTCCCGTAAGTCAGTCAGTCAGTCAGTCAGTCAATCAGTTCGCCCTCCCCGTCCTTCCTCTGCCTTCATACATAACCAACAACACCTCCCGTCAGTCAGTCAGTCAGTCAGTCAGTTCGACCTCCGTGCCCTTCCTCTGCCTTGATACATAACCAACACCACCTAATGGATACGCGAGACTCAGATCTTAATAATATGTTGACATCTGCCTTCCTCACACAGCCAGCCAGCCAAGTACACCATGTGTTATGAGAGTGACAGATGACACACGTTGGGCTAATGCAAGGTTACGTTAGGTTCAGTTAGATCTGTGTTTTTAATATAGACAAAAGAAAATGTACATGCATGAAAACCCTGACCAGCAGCTGAAAGAAAGAAAAAAAGAAAACAGAAAAAGAAAAAAAAATGAGCCAAAGTTATGAAAAGTTCCCACAAACTTTTGCGTTGCCTCAAATTTTTGTCTTATTTACCTATTCTACTTTTTTTTTACTAACTACCTTGACTGACTTCACCTCACCTCACCTCACCCTTAGCCTTACCCTAACCCTTACCCTTACCCTTACCCTTACCCTATCTAAGGCCTCAGCAACACCACAGTAAGGGCGAGAACATCCACACAGCTCCTAAGGGCAAGCAGTGGGGTTGAAAATTACTCTCAGGATAATCTAAGAATGGATGCAAATTTACCTCCCCCACAGAGATATTCAATTGGTCTGAGGTAGGAGGGAAGAAGGGAAGGAAAGAAGGGAGGGAGGGAGGGACGGAGGGAGGGAGGAAGGGAGGGAGGGAGGGAGGGAAGCTAGGGAAGGAGGGAGAGAAGGAAGGAGGGAAGGACGGGACGGAAGCTAGGCAGAAAATTTTTGTCATCAAATTTTCTCTGTTATTCGAAGTATCTGAAGCGAAAAATAGAGGGAAGGTTGAGGGTGTGTGAGAGTCTGATGGAGGAGGAGGAGGAGGAGGAGGAGGAGGAGGAGGAGGAGGAGGAGGAGGAGGAGGAGGAGGAGGAGGAGTGTGTGATAAGAGGAAGGGAGGAGAAAGTAATGGCTTGCTCGAGGTTTTTAATTAATGTTCATTTTAGCGTCCACTCTTTAGGAGGAGGAAGAGGAAGAGGAGGAGGAGAGGAGGAGGAGGAGGAGAAGGAGGAGGAGGAGGAGGAGGAGGAGGAGGGAGGAGGAGGAGGAGGAGGCAACCCATTTGCCCTGGTAACTAAGTACTTGATGGTCGTGTATAGAGAGCGAGAGAGAGAGAGAGAGAGAGAGAGAGAGAAGAGAGAGAGAGAGAGAGAGAGAGAGAGAGAGAGAGAGAGAGAGAGAGAGAGATAATAGAGCCTTCATATTCTTGGTGTGTAACCCTGCCTCCCGCCTTCCCCTGCACGTGTTATATGGGTTTTTGTGTGCGGCAAACATTATCCTTATTACTTATCCCTGACACCCAGATAAACACACACACACACAACACACACACACACACACACACACACACACACACACACACACACACACACACACACACACACACACACACACACACACACACACATTAGTTAGTGTGGCTTGCTTTCATATATACACACAGTACACACTGTCCCCCTTACCCTTCCCCCTCCCCCCTTACCCCCACCACACACAAATAAACAGTCATGCAAACAAACAAGGAATGATATAAAAGTGACTGATGTGGGTATGTACACAGATAGATATAAATAGGTCTGCAAATACGTACATATAGCGATAGAGAGAGATAGAGAGAGAGAGATAGATAGATAGATAGATAGATAGATAGATAGATAGATAGATCCAGAGAGAGAGAGAGAGAGAGAAAGAATGTGAGAGAGAAAAGAGATAAACAACAGATAAGAAGGGAGTCTATAAAAACAAATCGTCACAATTCTAGCCTCTCTCTCTCTCTCTCTCTCTCTCTCTCTCTCTCTCTCTCTCTCTCTCTCTCTCTCTCTCTCTCTCTCTCTCCTCTCTCTCTCTCTCTCTCTCTCTCTCTCTCTCTCATCTACAAAGCGTTCTACTAATTCACTTATTAATAACTCGCTTGAATTGTTATTTAGAAGCAAAGTTTACTCATTTGTGTATTACTAATATTATTATTATTATTATCATTATTATCATTATCATTATCATCATTATTATTATTATTATTATTATCATTATTATTATTATTGTTATTATTTCTGTCACCCTTACACCTGCCTGTCATTAGCCACAGGTAAGAGAATACAAGTACACAAAACCGATAGAGTTATTTCAGTGTTATTTTTCCTATTTAGCTTTCATGCTTTTTATTTTATAGATTATTTTTATTCATTGTCTTCGTTGTCGTTGTTTCCGTTCTGTACCGGTTTAATACAGGTATAGTAAGATCATAATGACCTTGTTTTCGTGTGTCCAAGTGTCATGGAATCTATACTCCCTTCTATTTCCTTTTATTTCCTTTTATTTCCTTTCATTTCCTTTCTCTCCACTCACGTACATCTTCTGTTTCTCACTAACTACATGTTTGCCTTTTCTCTTTACCTTATACTCCTTTCAATTACTCTCTCATTCCTTGATCCTTCCATTTATCAATTTATCATTTATCCAATTATTCCATCTTTCCTCCACATTGTCATTTATTTATCATATATTACACCAGCTTTCAATCTCTCCTCCATATAACTAATTCTACTTATTTTCTCTCCATCCCTTTCCCTCCCTTCCTCTTCTCCTCCTCCTTCCCTCCCTCCCTCTCTCCCTTTCCAAGTCACACAACCGTAAAACAACCTCTTTTTCTCTATTTACTGAAAAAATTGTCGTAATGGAGCCCGTGATGGCGGTCGACCCACCTGCAACACCATTACCCTCGCATTAACTCCTTGAAAACGGTCCATTCACTCACTCGGTTCTTCGGTCCAGTTCCGGATAACCATTACCGGATTCAGAGTTACGGACTTCGATAGGCGGTCAGTGAGGTTTAATTGCCTGCTGGTGAGGAAGGATCTTTCGTCTCTATTCTCGTTCTCGTTCAAGGCGAGGAATGCGTTAGGTGAGCGGTCTTGTGTACGTCGTGGCGTGTTTACTTAAGTCGCCCCGGTCTGTACTACGCTACGAAGAAAACGAGATGTGAGATACAGGCTGGGCCGGGATATGCTGGTAATTTCTGTCGCAGGCTCAGTTACTTTTGACGGGAGTACGCGACCAGCAAGCCAGCCAGCCTCTCCTCACCAGAACGAAGGAGACGAGGAGAGAAGAGAAGAAACATTACGTACGTCAATGATGCTTGTTAGCGCAACCTCCCTCCAGTGTCTTGTTAGTTTGTACAAGCGAGGAACAGTTTCGCAGTGAATGAGTGGCATTGATAAGTTAGTCCAGAGGTGTGGTGTGGTGTGGTGTGGTGGTGGTGTGGTGTGGTGTCAAGTTGCATTGCTTGGCTTTCTATTGTGGGTGTTATCTGAGGCACGACGTTGGGTGTTATATGTGGAGAGAGAGATAACACCTTAGTGTTGTGTAACGATGATGACCTTGAAACGATAACAACGGTGCGTGGATAGTGATAACAGTGGTGGTGGTGATGGTAGTGGTAGTGGAATAGTAGTAGTAGTAGTAGTAGTAGTAGTAGTAGTAGTAGTAGTAGTAGTAGTAGTGAAGTAGTTAAGTATTGATGGTGGTGTGGATGTATGTTTATTGTAGTAGTAGTAGTAGTAGTAGTAGTAGTAGTAGTAGTAGTAGTAGTAGTAGTAGTAGTAGGTGCAGCAAGTTAGGAATGATGAGTGGCCTAACGTAACCTTGAGGCAGACCTTGGAACACTCATTCAATGACTCTCAGGCTAATAGACTGAAGGGAGAGAGAGAGAGAGAGAGAGAGAGAGAGAGAGAGAGAGAGAGAGAGAGAGAGAGAGAGAGAGAGAGAGAGAGAGAGAGAGAGAGAGAGAGAGAGAGAGAGCGACAGAGAGAGTATGAGGGAATTACTCATAGTAGCTAATCCCACGGAGTTGCCGACGACACACACACACACATACACACACACACACACACACACACACACACACACACACACACACACACACACACACACACACGGGAGTTAAAACATCACGATCTCACTATTACAACTCACGTCCTCCTCCTCTCTCTCTCTCTCTCTCTCTCTCTCTCTCTCTCTCTCTCTCTCTCTCTCTCTCTCTCTCTCTCTCTCGTGGACTCAGTTGGCGACGCTAATCCGCCTCTTTACCTAACATGATGCAAACTAATAACACTAACATAATTATGATAATAATAATAATAATAATAATAATAATAATAATAATAATAATTATCATAACAATAAAAATAATAATGATACTATTTAACGGTTTATTAACATTATCAAGTTATTGTAATGTTTTAAAGTACTAAATAGATAGTCGGAACTACTCCTCCTCCTCCTCCTCCTCCTCCTCCTCCTCCTCCTCCTCCTCCTCCTCCTCCTCCTCCTCCTCCTCCTTCCATTCTGCACAGCGTCATCCTCCGCCCACCAGTTCTTACATACACGAGAGAGAGAGAGAGAGAGAGAGAGAGAGAGAGAGAGAGAGAGAGAGAGAGAGAGAGAGAGAGAGAGAGAGAACATACACACTCACTCACTCACTCGACTGTCAAATAAAAACAAGAATCATGAAATAACAATTAAAAAAAATACTGTACCCCAGTGCATTTGGGACCTCGAGATAACACGATCCTCAATAATTCAACGTTATCAGGGCTTGAGATAACCTGCTCCCTTACCTACTTAAGTGTTATCA
>JAXIVD010007901.1:0-7500 GCA_036785275.1 Cancer borealis | reverse complement strand
TCCCTCCACACACCTGAGGGTTCTTCGCCCAACCTGCCTCCCATTACACCTGCAATTCCACCTAATGACCTCCATCAGGTAAATGTAGGACAGGTGACTCAAGGTAGTGACAGGTGAGACGCAGGTGTTAATGATTGTAATGATAATGATGATGATAATAATAATAATAGATAAAAAATAATAATGATGATAATAATAATAGTAATGATAATAATGATCAAATAAATAGCAGCAAGGAAGGAGTATTGAGAATATTTTTATTTTTTATGATAAGGAAGAAAGTAACTTCAAAGATGAAATCATTTTGGTTCAAACGTTTCCATCTCCACTGGGAACGTTCGGGCACTAAAACGTTTTCAGTAAAGCGTTTTACCTTGTATTCTCTCACTTTTTTTTTTCTCTCTCTCTCGTACACGCACACGCACATACACGCACATACACACACACACACACACACACACACACACACACACACACACACACACACACACACACGCACACACACACAGACACACACACACAAGCCAGAAGGTTTTAATCAACAGCACAAAAACAATGAAAACTCTAGTAATTTTCATCCCTCCCTCCCTCCCTCCCTCCCTCCCTCCCTCCATCCATCCCTCCTCCCTCCATCCTTGTCCACCATATACAACGCATCACATCTCAGGATTCTAATACTTGCCTCTCTCTTATTCCCAACATAATTTATTACTACCTAACCTGACCTGACCTGACCTAACCTAACTATATATCATTATCATAACTCAAAAGATACAATATTCATCCCCTGTAGTAAAGCATAGGTAGATTAGGCACACAAAAAAAAGGGAATTTTAATAGTATGAATAAAAGTATATATATATAATGTCATGTAATTTTAAATGGAATTGTGATTTAAGTTTCTCTTATTTTCATTCTCAATTTTGTCCTTGTTCGACCTGCATGTCCTTTTCCTTACTCTTTCCTTCCTTTCGGTCGGGTAAATCGAGCAGGAAAAAGGACAATATGCAGAGTGTGTGTGAGGTCACCTATCTAAGTCTCCCTCGAGTATAGAAAATGGAAGGCAATAGTCAACTTTATTTTCCAGACAGCAGGAGCACGAACCCGTAGTAATAGTAATAGTAGTAGTAGTAGTAGTAGTAGTAGTAGTAGTAGTAGTAGTAGTAGTAGTGTTATTGCTATTACTGTTCCCTCTCGTTTCTTATGGACAATCGTACCCTTAGAGACTAGTTTAGTGTCCCTGAAGAACAGTGAAAAGCTGCAAGTTATGACGTAATTGGCTGAAATCACACTGACTCTCTCTCTCTCTCTCTCTCTCTCTCTCTCTCTCTCTCTCTCTCTCTCTCTCTCTCTCTCTCTCTCTCTCTCTCTCTCTCTCTCTCTCTCTCTCTCTCTCTCTCTCCTTTCTTTCTTGGCTACTACTACTACAACCTTCCATACACCATGAAAAGACCACACACTGTATTTTATCTCGTCTGATCACCACCACCACCACCACCATCACCACCACCACCACCGTCACCACCACCACCACCACCACCGTCACCACCACCACCACCACCACCACCACCACCACCACCACCACCACCACCACCCCGTCGATACAGGGCAGAAGGTCAACATCGAAGTGAACTGATGGTCCCGTCTGAACAGCCCGGAACCAGAAGCCCAGGAAGCCGGGCGTACCAAGATTGAGGCTCACGCCGGGCTTAAGTTTATATATCAATGAATCACAGAGGCTTCGGATGCTACTGAGTGGAAGGAAGGTGCACGGAGAGAGAAAGAGAGAGAAAGAAAGGAGGGTATCGAACGGGGGGGTCGGGAGAGTTGGTTTCCATGGGGAGAGAAAACCTTTTAGATGCAGAACTGAAAGGTCTCTCTTTTGCCACGTCAAGAACCGCCACGAACGACCTGTCGGATATATGCAGATGGTATGAAAGGCTAGACGACTTCAACGTTAGACTTTTCACTCTGCAAGGGGACACTGGAGAGGCTGGGAAGAGTATGGGATGAGAGGAAGACTTGGCCGCCGCGGAAGGAAGGAAGGAAAGATAGAAGGCGTTATGAGAAGGGGATAGAAACTTGGAGGAGGAGGAGCAGGAGGAGGAGGAGCAGGAGGAGGAGGAGGAGGAGGAGGAGGAGGAGGAGGAAAAGGAGGACTATCTAGAACAAGGACGAGGATGTTGAAGCCTATATGTAACTATTCTTATGGTCCAAGTTGATAGCAATTCCATGTTTAAGTGACGCGGAGAGGAGAGAGGAGATGCGATACGCGGGAAACTACAGATAAGAGAGAGAGAGAGAGAGAGAGAGAGAGAGAGAGAGAGAGAGAGAGAGAGAGAGAGAGAGAGAGAGAGAGAGAGAGAGAGAGAGAGAGAGAGAGAGAGAATACTGAATAAAGAAAAACTATGATATCACCACAGCCATGTTCCACCACCTCCTCCACCACCACCACCACCACCACCACCACCACCACCACCACCACCACCACCACCACCACCACCACCACCACGACCACGACCACCACCACCACCACCACCATCACTAAAACGAAGGACTCATGGGTGTGGAGCTAAATACATAAATAAATAAATAGTTAAATAAAATCATAAAAATAGCGGGTTTTGAAATGTCATGAATTGCAAACGCTTTTCGAGTATTTAAACGGAATTGAAAAGCGGAATACCAATTTCCAAAAACTCCGAAGAAATAGAACAGCGATAAAATAAAATATTGAAGCCAAAAATATATAAATAAAAGATATAAAAAAAAAAAAACACCGATACCCAAACGTCACCAAAAAAAATTATTCATTAATTAACGTAATATTGAAAACACGAAAAAAAAACTACAAAATGGTTCCTAGCAACACAACACAATGCAATTTATATTTTATTAACATTTTCAAGGCTACACGTCACCGTCACCGTCACCACCACCACCACCACCACCACCACCACCACCACCACCACCACCACTACTAAAGAGAAACTGCTACAGTACCCCTTAAAAAATCCTTTCCCACAGTGTACTAGTAATCTAACATTATCCCTCTTAAGACCAGGCAGCTTAAGGGTGACACAGGAAAAGGAAATTATTATAATCTCACTTTAGGGTTAAGTCAAGTGTTGCTAGAGAGGTATTTTTCCTTAAGTCTTGTCTGTCTATCTGTCTGTCTGTCTGTGTGTCTGTGTGTGTGTCTATATGTGTGTGGGTGAATCTTTTTGACCTAACTCACATTATATTGCAAAGAAGTGTGAGAATAAAAATCAATACAGTGTTTCTGAGGCTTGTGATGTTTGTGTTGCAGTGTATTTTTTCTTTATTGTATAACTAATATATTCTTAAGTGTGTTTGATCAGCGAGTGATGAATTTAAAGCAAAACTGTTTTGTTTTTGTACTGAAACATAAGGTAAGGAAAGGATAAGGTAAGAAATATATGAAGGATAATAAAGAAGGTAGATATAGATAGATAGAGATAGATAGATAGATAGATAGATAGATGGACAGATAAACAGAGACAGACAGATAGACAGATGGATAGATAGATTGCCATAAGACACTATCTATCTCCCATACTCAATCCATCTCCTTTCCATCCACTTACAAGACCTCTTCTCACTCCATACTCCATAGATCTTATCGCACTCAATATCCCACTCACTCATCATCAATACCCACTCATTACCTAATTTTCTCCTCTCACTTATCCCACTCCTTGCCTTCCTCACTCCCTTTTACTGTGCTGTATTTTTTTTTCTCTCTCTCTCTCTCTCTCACCTTCCTTACACAATGTTAATTCAATACTAACACTCTATTCTAACACGTTTTTTTACCTCTAAACACACAGCCCACGTACAAGGCTCCCTCAGGTAAATACAATACCTGGAACAACCACTTCTCGATGACGTAAGAATAAAAATGAAGAAAAAATATCGCACTGAAAAAAAAATATATGACAAGGAAAAAAATATCTAGCGTCCCCTTTTCCCCCTGAATTTCTCTTCACTTTTTGTTCACTCTTAGGTAACAGGTAGATAGGTAACCAATGCTTCAGTTCCACCACCACCACCACTACCTCTTCCTCCACCACCACCACCACCGCCACCACCACCGCTACCACCACCACCCCAATCACCATTCTCCACACTCGTCACCTTTACACAACCACACTCTTTTCTCTCCCCTCCACACGTACAAAAAATTCAAACCTCTGAGAAAAATGTTCCGTCATTTGGCTGCTATCGCGTCCACCCACACCCACCCACCCACACACACACACACACACACATACACACACACACACACACACACACACACACACACACGCACACACACACCTTCCCCCCTCAATGAAACAGGGAAAAGAAAGAATCCAAACATAGGATTGAGACCAGCCAGCCACCCTTCCCTCTATATATTTTTGTCTTGAAATAAAACAGAACTATATAGGTAGGCCGGCTCAGTCCTCTCTCGTAGAAAAAGAAAAAACAGACAATTATAAAACAAAACCAGGACCTACCACCACCACCACCACCACCACCACCAATACCACCACCACCACCAATACCACCACCACCACCACCAATACCACCACCAATACCACCACCAACCAGCCAAACCGAGCC
Source organism: Cancer borealis (assembly GCA_036785275.1). Taxonomy (NCBI): domain Eukaryota; kingdom Metazoa; phylum Arthropoda; class Malacostraca; order Decapoda; family Cancridae; genus Cancer; species Cancer borealis. The sequence continues at coordinate 2,871 of JAXIVD010007901.1, read as the reverse complement.
AAGTCTCTTTCACACAAAAATATAAAAGAAAACAATTAAAAAAATGGTGTGTGTGTGTGTGTGTGTGTGTGTTGTGTGTGTGTGTGTGTGTGTGTGTGTGTGTGTGTGTGTGTGTGTGTGTAAATAATAGATGAAGTCTAAGAAAGAGGAAAAGACTGCGGACCATAATATCTTGTCCTTGCTGTACTGATTTTGTCCTTCACATCACTGTCTTGTATATCATAGCTAGTGCCCCCCCCCCCACCCTCTCTCTCTCTCTCTCTCTCTCTCTCTCTCTCTCTCTCTCTCTCTCTCTCTCTCTCTCTCTCTCTCTCTCTCTCTCTCTCTCTCTCTCTCTCTTTCTTTTTTTCTCTCTCTCCCTCTCCTTCTCCTTTTCACATCTCATATATTTCCAAGTCAAATTAAGAATGAATGAACGTATAACCACCTTATTTAAGACGCAGTGACCAGCTATAGACATGCACTGGACATAAATAATAATAATAATAATAATAATAATAATAATAATAATAATAATAATAATAATAATAATAATAATAATAATAATAAACAAATATATAATTCTGAATGACAACAAAAACAGACAGACACAAAAGATTAAACCTAATATTAACGATTCATTCTTTGAACATTATCCAACGTCATGAAATTCATTAAAAAAAAAACACATTACGCGTTACCCAAATGGACTTTCTAACTAGACTTTAAGAGTATTTTCAAGTTATAATACACCTTAGTTATTACTATTAACACAACATTAATGAAGTGATGGTAGCAGAGAGATGCATCCAAGTTCCCTCATTGTAACTCCCTTACTATTAATTATAACTTACTAACAACACCCACGGCCTCGTATTATTATTATTATCACAACCACAATGACATCACAGACTATACAATGTAGGTAATAGTAATCTTCTCTAAGCCTCTTGTAGCTGGTGGTTATATTGTGTCATGACCGCAAGGGAAGGGAAGGGCGAGGCGAGGAGAGGAGAGGAGAGGAGAGGATACAGATGATACAAGGATAGAGTCATCTTAGTAAGGGTTGGATAGTATATGTATCTTAACCTACCTAACCTAACCATTTCTTAACTAATTAGGAATATATTAAGGTACTCAGGTCTATTTAGTATCCCTACATCTTTGTATAACTTATATTTGGTGTTGATAATGAATAAATCGATGTAGAATGTATGTTGGTGTATGTATTTAGCAGAAGTTTTTTCATCTAATCATCTTATATTATTATTTTCTACTCGAGGGGAATAAAGTTTTCCTTCCGCGTTTGTAAAAGGATTTGGCATGTTTTTTTAATCACTACTAGGAAAGGTTGACATCAAGGGTGAGAATATCCTATCAGTGAAGATGAAAGATAGGTGTTGTGTGAAGTAGTGTCTCGTTTTGAAGATAGAGAAATAGCCTGAGAAGCTCTAAATGCCAGAATAACTCTCTCTCTCTCTCTCTCTCTCTCTCTCTCTCTCTCTCTCTCTCTCTCTCTCTCTCTCTCTCTCTCTCTCTCTCTCTCTCTCTCTCTCTCAAACACTTTCCGAGTACAAAAAACTGTTAGAAGTATATTACAACCCTAATGAGTGAGTGAGTGAGTGATTGAGTGAGTGAGTTGCTTGCCTGCCAGAATCCCATGACCACCACCACCACCACCACCACCACCACCACCACCACCATCACCACCACCACCACCACCACCACCACCACCATCACCACCACCACCACCACCAATGATCACAGTATTCAACACAACATAAGAGCCCATTACAAACAGCCTGGATGTGATGAGCCGCGGACACGAGAATGAGAGTGGTCTGTCATTTGACTTGAACACAACTGCAAGAGAATTAATGAGATTATGAAATTACGCTAATTAAGTTTCCCCCTAAACGTAGCTACCTGGATCCCTCTTATTTTTCAGGCAATAATATGAATTCAACTGCACTTTTTTATTTCTTTTTATGGACACGAAACACAAGAAGAAAAGGGGAGAAGGAACAAAGGAGAAGGAAGAGGAAGAGGAAGAGGAAGAGCAAGAGGAGGGGGAGGAGGAGGAGGTAAAATTGTCGCGCCACACCCAAGACTGACTACTAACACACACACACACACACACACACACACACACACACACACACACACACACACACACACACACACACACACACACACACACACACACACACACTAACACACTAACACACAACCTAACCTAACTTAACCCCTTGAGGAACACTCTTTTCTTCCTCTACTCACATGAATTATTTTGAAATTACAAGTGGAACGGCACATACCCGTCTCTTAAGCAAGGCAGACGGGAGGGACGAGATGGAATGGATGGAACATGAGGGACGAAACGGAATGAAGAGGGATGGGAGAGATGAGAGGGATGGGAGAGATGGGAGGAAGGTTCAAGCAGGGAGAGAGAATTACGAGGACGAAGGATAGAGAGTGATGGATGGTGCGATGAAGGGAGGGAGGGAGGGAGGGAGGGAGGGAGAGAGGGAGGGAGAGAGGGAGGGAGGGAGGGAGGGAGGGAGGGAGGGAGGGAGGGAGGGAGGGAGGGAGAGAGGGAGAGAGGGAGGGAGGGAGAAAGGGTGGGAGGGAGGGGAGGAAAGAGACCTGATGGAAAGGACAGAGAGAGAGGATTATGATAAAGGGAGAGAGAAAGCGAAGGGAAGGAAGGAGAAGGTAAAACAAAGGAAGGGAAGGGAAAAACAAGTGAAGGGAAGTGGGAAGGGAAAGGAAGGGAAGGGAAGGGAAGGGAAGGGAAGGGAAGGAAATTAAATACCAAGTAACTGAGGAAGATAAGACTTATATACATACAGAAAAAAAAAAAAAACACCACCACCACCACCACCACACCAC
>JAXIVD010007900.1:10000-15000 GCA_036785275.1 Cancer borealis | reverse complement strand
CATATTGTAAGGTTTTAGCGTTGTTTGTAAACAGGTTGAGGTAACCACAACATACACATAATGGCTTATTGTCATATCATATCATTATTATTATCTTCCCGGACACATTAGTACGTAATTTAAAAGGAGCCCAACGGCACCGATCACCACCGTCCAGGAATGCGAAGACAGCGTCACGTCGGTGACTTTTCACCCCCTACCCCTCACCCTGCGTCGCAATGCCCATCCTCTTGTGGATCGCCTGCATCCCTTTCAACAACCCGCAGGTCTCGGGAGTATTTATTGTGCCCACCCGACATCCATCTGATGCCGCTGATACACCAAGACGCAAACTACCCTCCAGTGGCAGTAATGAGAGTCAATTAGCCTTTAATGGGGAGCATAAACTCAGTAGACACTGTGAGTAACCGCTAATGACCACAACGTCCCGTGATACTGAGGCGCCTACAAGATCTTGGTCACAGCCACAGCCTCGGCCTCAACTCACACAGAGGCATGAAGTTCCTTCCCGGCGGAGTGGCAAAAATATTGGTTTTAATTTTTTGTTAAAACTTTGTCCGCAAATCTATTTTCGCTTCAGCTGTGATCATCACATTTATTCACTCATTTAGTCATATTTTACTAATTGCGCATTTCATTTAAAGTGAACTTCGTTTCTGCTGAAAAAGGAAAATTACAAGAGCTACCTTTGTTGCCTTTTGTGTTCATCGGAGCATTAAGAGGGAGCGTAGCGGTGCTCGCCCTCCGCCTAAACAACTAATTCAGGAACTGGTGCTGACATTTACTTGACCCTACACAACCCTGGTTTAGGGCTGCCAGTACAAGGTATTCACTATGGCATACCACTTTTTTTCTCTCAGTTTTTTTAGCTTTTTTTTCAAGGGAAGTCAGGACAGGACACCCACGTCGCCCAGCTCTATCTCGCCCCACTGCTGACACTCTGGGCGGCATTCATTAGGTGAGAATACGAGTCCCTGACACCCCACCACCTCGTCTCCACACGCTCATTATCACAAGCCGGCACTTCTGGGCACCCGCCATTATCTCCCTTACACGGTGTTAAGCATATCTATCTTATCACAGAGGAACATTCAGCGGCGTGGTTATTTTCACCCAGGAACGTTGGTCGCCCGGTGAAGAAAACGCCAATAAATTCCACGGGAGCGGAAAACAGAGTAACGGAGGAATTTCAAGCCCCATTTGCAGGACTGTTTTATGAATATTTATCTCCGTTGCCGAGGGAAAGTTATTGGGGCCAACAATGAGCCTCGACTAACACGCTGATGCCCCGCTGAAACTTTCCTAAAATTAAATGGTTCGTGCCAGAGTTATTAGGTTCCTCGCCACCGTGTCTAAACAGCGTCTGTTTTTAAGCATCCCTTACCCATGTGTGCCGCTCAGGTAAAGAAAGCTGAGCTTCCATTCTTACAAGGTTTGCTGTGATGCAGTGCGTGATCAATTATGTACGCACGATCAACATCCATCGATCAATCTATCTATTCACTTATCTATATATATCTATTGATTGAAATATATATAGAAAATTAATACATTGATGGAATAGGTAGATAGGTAAAGGGATTCAAATATATATAAAAACAGGTCACATATGTACACAGTGTGCTAGAAACCTAAGTGCACGTGTACACCTTCAAGATGGTTAACATAAGTCACGCACACGGAGTCTGATTCATTGTTTTCCTCCCGCTGTCTTGAAGTTGCACTTATTCTTCTTCAAGCTTGATTATTGTTTTTGCTATAGAAGTATTTGGCTAGAGAGTAAACGGCAATGATTCACGCTGATTGCTTGGTCGGGGCCAACACCTGACATCCCCCCACCCCCCCACCCCTTCACCTCCACCACGGGCCGCGCCGCAAGATGGATGAAAAACCTTCTCAAGACTTTACAAAACAGGTAGACAAGTAAATACACTTATGAAGAAGGAACACGAACTCACAAAAATAAAAACACATGCAGGCTAACAAAAGAAAGCGTGCACGCCTCAAAAACATGCATACAAAACACACACATACGCGCGCGCGCACACACACACACACACACACACACACACACACACACACACACACATACACATACACATACACATACACACACACACACACACACACACACACACACACACACACACACACACACACACACACACACACACACACACACACACACACCACAAGGGAAAACCTGTCTCTCTTAATGAAGGAAAATCATTAATTACCACTCTGTCCCTCGGGAAACGCAAAACACACGGTCTGAATGGCATTAACGCGATAAAAAGAAGCGGACATACAGGCGACTCTTCACTCTACTCATTATACTTTCAGAGGTAAGCTGCATCACCTGAATGTCTGGCGTGAGCGTAACTGAACACTCTGTACACACGCTGCCGCTGCGATATTTAGTCTAGACAGTCACTGAACGGGACAAATTGTAAGCAACTTGATACAGGCCGACATGCTTGCTGTCTCCCTCACGCCCGAACTTATCCGCCGTGTGAGACATAATGGAGATCGCGGCGAAATGAACAGTTTTGGATACCTATCAAATATTTTCAGTCGAGTAGACAGCTGAGGGTTGCTAGTGTCTGAAGTATGCTCATAAGTTCACCATTTCGAATCTTTGCATGAATAACAGAAAACAAATATAGTAAAGCTGTGTCCAAATGTCCAAATGAAGTGTATGATTAATAAATGCGTTGATTGCTGCAGTGAATCACCTGTGTGGGCATCGACGACCTACTATAAGGATGAGCCTATCCCAACGTGCCTTCCGTGATACACTGCGAGGCGCTGCGCGGGGGTCGCTCACCTACATCAACAGCATCGCGGGGCAGACAGGGAAGCCGTGAGTTATTGGGTGTCTGGGCCTCATCAGTGTCTCGGGCGACGGCAAAATAAAAGTCAGGTGATGAGTTACGTTCTCGGGTTGGCTCGCCAAGTGGGGTGCAAACTGGCCCGCGGAGAAGAGTTACGGGGAGGAGCGCCGTGCCGGGCAGGACCTGATTTACCACACATGAGGGTAGGAAGGTAAGACTATTATGAAGGTTAAACTAAGCACAGGACAACATGATGTGCATAGGTATGTGGATGTGATGAACGAATAAAGTTGGCGGAGAGTTGATGTGGTGGTGATGGGTGGAGACTTAGGGGTGGTGGTGGTGGTCGGGGTGGTGGTGGTCGGGGTGGTGGTGGTCGTGGTGGTGGTGGTGGTGGTGGTGGTGACGACGAATGAAGGGTGAAAATAATTGCTGTTGGTAGATGGAGGTGAGGAAGATATAATCATACCAATTGGTGCAGAGTGACAGATTAATGATGGTGATGGGAGGCGAGGTGCAATCAGAAGAGGAATGTGGATGCGGAATCAAGTAGTTTGTTAATCTGGTTCTGGAGTTATAACAATCATTAAGCTTGGATTTTGCCGCAAAGGTGCAGTTATAATTAGCATAACGATGACTATCCTAAATCACTTTCATTCTATTGCAAAAATACATTCTGTCACTCTGTATAAGTTATGTTTGACTTCACGTGGAATATGTTGTTTAACTTTGGTTCTTTCACTTGCATTTACATATACGAGATAAATAAGAGGCCTTTTAACGCATAGCAAAGAGAATGAAACTTTTATTTAAATATATCTCTTAAGAAAACTGCTGCTGTCATATACTTTATCAACTCCATAAATATACCAACAAAAAATAAACTACTTAAATGTTTGAATATCCATGAATGAAAGGAGTATATTAAGTCAATAAACTCATTAATATCCAAAGAACAGTAATGTTATACAGGTGGGGTCGACAGCCCCATTCATTGTGCACAAAAATATTCCATAAAACATGATGGTAAAACGACGATAAAAAGAAGAACCATCTGGCAGAATTCAATGACAGACTTGTTCAAAATTTGTCTACATCATCGCCAGTCTGATGCAGCTTCCGTTAAATCCTGATTCTGCCCAACATTCAGAGCTACTCAAGACTTGGGACACATTATATTGAATAGACCACCGGGACTGTAACAACAATATCCACATGTGTGTACTTCTCAGAAATCCACAAGACGAGTCCAATGGAGTGATTAACTGAGTGTTTTCCGAGGCGAGGCAGGAAGGAGCTATCTATGCCACAACATCCATAATAGCACTTAATTTGTTAGAAACACCTTCACCTATTTACTTCCTCACACCACTTTAACGCCTCACGGTTCTTCAGCAAAGCCGGTCCTCGTTTTTGCGTTGACAGAGGATGTACCTCACTTAAAACTTCCCAGGAGAGATCACGTAGCTCTTAGTTGCAACACAATGATGAAACTAACACAGAAAATATACGATTACCACAGATTACGTGGCGCTCGCTCATATAATGCAACCACATTCGACGTGTAAGTGATCACCGCCTCGCACTTGGAATCCTGGATGAAAAGACCGTCCACCAGGAGTTGCTGTCGAAGCCAAGTGAGTGCCGCTGCGGGGAGGCCAAGGAACACAAGACATGCAACTCATTTTCCGCGCCACCGATCTCACTAGGCTTTCTTTGCAGCCTTGAGGGGAGTCGCGGCCACAAGGAAGCACCGAAACATGGCGGGTCTCTTCAAAAGGGATGATGACGGACGAGACACGGAAGGAAAAGTCACCCTGGAAGCCAACCGCCTCCCCGCTGATTCCGGCGTGTTGAGGCCAGTCTGAAGGCGCCAAGAAAAGTATCTGGTAGACTGAGGTGTGTCGGGGTGTGAGGATACTCTACTGGAGACCCACAAGCACCATAAAAAGCTGCCACATCATAAAAGGTAAAAGAGCTCTAATTCCACAACACGGCTTGATCTGCTGGAAAGGTCAAGTCACCACAGGACAAAACAGGGCGAGGAAAACAGGTAAGACAGAAACATGACGGCAAATGTGCTGCAAAAGTACTAAAATAGGAAATGGTGAATGTGTTCTAATCTAGTGTTGCAAGGAACATCAAAAGAAAAGTTGACCTCAGCTG
>JAXIVD010007899.1:7500-15000 GCA_036785275.1 Cancer borealis | reverse complement strand
GACAAACACACAAAGAGAACTTGCCAGCCAGACAGATAGACAAAGGCAAAATAAAAAAAAGTCTGAGAGAAAGAAAACAATTGATGTCTTCAAGGTGAGGTGGAAGTGCCTGCGTGGAGGTGACAAGGTGGACTCCATCACCTGCCACACAAGAGGCCAAAGGGGTTTCAGGCGGTGATGAAAGCGTGTCAAAAAGGCTTCCTCCCAAACACGATTTCAAGCAAACTTTGTATAGGAATTTTTTGGGTTTTTCGTGGAAGCGCAAGACATTTTTTTTTCATTTAAGTTTTTACTCTAATATTTAAGTGCTTTTTGGTTTGTCTTAGTTTGAGTATTGAGTTATGAGGATAATGATGATATTAATAATGACAATACTAATAATGATAATAATGTTAATAATGATAATAATAATAATAATAATAATAATAATAATAATAATAATAATAATAATAATAATAACAAAAATAATAACAATAATGATAATATCAATAATAACAATAACAATAATAATAATAATAATAATAACAATAACAATAATAATAATAAAAATAATGATAATAATGATGATAATAATACAGACAAAACGAGCTCAACCTCCACTTTTTTTTTTTTTTTTTTATCATTATTAAAGGTATTTAACGTGATTTCCGACATTTGCATTACATCTCGCCAGCTATGAATGTATATAAAAAAAACTACATGCATAAACAATTGCATTATATTTGTCATGTGGCAATGTTTGGTGTCAATGACTGAACAAGGAAATGGACTCGTTCAGCTTCACAGGTTGTTGATATTCTAAACATTCTATACTAAAAGCTAATTGATAAAGCCTCTGTAATGTTATGATATATAAAATCACTGATGTTGCATTTCATATTATACGTTTGCTTGAAATTTGAATCACATTTTGTCCATCCTACCCACGTGTTCACTCACCACACATACGCACACACTGCAACAGTTACCATTCAGCGATGATTTTAATGTTATGCTCTCAATTTATTTTTGATACAGAGATACAAATTCATGGCCGCTCGAGTCTCAAGAATGTGGAGCAGCATCTTATGTTCACTACCACATCCACCACCACCACCACAACTACCTCATACCCTCTACTCAGACGTGTTTTATTCAGCCGCAAGAAGCAGCTTAAGTCACCGTGTAATACCTATAATTGCCATACATGCAATACTAAATTAACAAGAACAATCAAATAGAAAAGAAAAGTTTCCTTCTGTTTTTCCACTTGTTCTTGTTTTCGGTATTGAATGTGATATTATATTTTATAGTGCAATGTAATTTGAACTTGCGTGCAGCGATATCCTGAATATGTAGTCAGTGCAATCTTGTATTTGACAAGTGGGTAAGGCACAGGGTTTATCTGTCATGGAGGTAAAGCCAAGTTCAGCCCTTCTGTTGCAAGTGAAACAGTCAGCCAATCAGCTGCAGCAAAGCCTAGCCTAGTCCTTCTACTGCAGGTGAAACAACAGTTTTGATGCACCCTTGGCGAGGCTCCGACAGCCAATGAAAACAAAATTTTTCAGCCAAGCGGTACCAGCAGTACTATGGCATACTAGTACTACTACTGATAGTAACAACAGTAGCTTTATTACATAAACAGAGACACATTAAAAAATATAGCACAAAAGTCCTTCCAAAATACACATCGTCATCATGATGATGAGTGGCAGCTTTTATTAATCCAGTGCATCACAAACGCTTCTACCTAACTTTTTACACTTGGCTCCACTATTCGTCTATTTCAAGTTATTCTATAGTGAATATGCTAGTTTCGTTTCCTTTCATTTGCCTTGGTTCCAAAGAGCACACGCTAATCTTTAAAAAGGAATCTTTTCTCACTTCATACATGCGTCATGATGGAAAACATTATATAATCAAAAGGAAAGCCCTTATGAAGACATCTGAAGCAGCAGAAAACAAACCATAAAGGCCAACGCACAAAAGAGAAGTCAAATTTACCAACATAATTTAGTCAAAACATAAATGAGCCCCTGAAAAGATAATCCAGTACTTACCGCTGTACTGTAAGACCGGAAATACATATCCTTACTTACATTTCCTCAAATAAACGTCATCAAACAAAACTACCGACTAATTTTCCACAATGACGAAGCCAGAAACAGCAAGACTGTCCTTTGCAATATTAACATCAGCATGAGCGCGTGTAGAGAGACCATTTCTGGGAGATATTCCGACTGGGGACCTAATTAAGCCAGAAGGCGGAAGGAATGAGGAAGCATTGGACTAAGGGAGCTGTGAGCCTCGTGCACTGATATCAGCTGCATCAGGATAGAGCGTGACATTAACCCTAACGTGGTGACGCCTGGGTAATGGGATACACGAGGAAGGGATCAGCGCATCGCCGTTTTAACCTGTTTACACTCCCACGTTGGATGACTCAAGCTATTATGTACACGTGGATGCCTTAAAGTATACGTTACCTTTGATGTTTAAATAACAAGTATAAAGGTTGCTGTAGACGCCTATGAAAATTACATGTACACGACTTGCTTAGTGCCTTAAGGTGGCGGCACACTAGGCATCTTCCAATAACACGTTACTCGTTTTTATTACGCGCTTCTCTCTAAAATTTTCCAGCGTGGATTCCATGATGCTTTTCCAGGAAATATAGGTGGTGACGACGAAACGCAGTTTTTTGTTTGGCAAAACTTAATAACAAAACATTCCCGTTTGTGATGCACAAGCAAGTTTGTTGTCAAGAACGGCAAGCAAAAGTGAATAACATGTTATTGAAAATTGCCTAGTGTGCCGCCACCTTTAGGTTACTAGATCCTTAAACTTACATGTATATTGTGATGCCTAAATGATACATAGGTATAGAGGTTTCCAAGATAATATAAAAGTTATCGGCCTAAATTTACATGTTCGATGCCAGGTGCAATCCTGGCCAACGTGCTAATTTCACACTCGTTCCATGCGTTCCCAAGTGAAGGTTTTGTACCCACGCTTTCTCACTTTACAGGTCAAGTTTGGAATAGTTTGTCCTCCTCTGCTTTTCCTTCCGACTTTCCTTCCCTATCCAGAGTGGAATGTCAAGTTCCTTCAGGAACTAAATTAGCTTTGGAAACCAGAATTATCATTTTGTTTTTATTCTGGGTATGATATCATTGGCCATATTTTTCCGATCTATTTCCAGGTTTGATTTCTAGCATTTGTGTAGGAAGAAAAAAAAAGTTGAAAAATTTAGGATTCGGAGGTGAGCATTGTGGCAATATCTTACACAAGCATAAATTTTGCTACAGCATTTGAGGGATAATAAGACGGAGATGAGCACTGCGGCCATGTCCCTTTACTTCTCCACCTTTCATCCTTCCCTTTGCTATGGACACGACGGAGATGAGCATTGCAGCCTTAACCCTTTACTACCCTGCTATTTTGCTATTGACAACAAGACGGAGAAGAGCACCGCGGCCACGACCCTTTACTTTACTTTCCACCTTTCTCTTTGCTTTCCCACGTTCCTCCCTTTGCTTTGGCAGTGACGGCCATTCTTGGTGACGCTGGTTATTAGGCGCGGCGGGAGCAGCTCGTCCACACCTCGCCGCTCAGCTGTCGCACTCTAATCGCCGTTTGCAGCACCTTTATTGCGCCTTAATCGTGCCGTGGGTGCCGAGCCGGACCCAAACTGCCGCGCCGAGTGAATGTCATAACTTATGCTGGATTACCTATGCTGGCGGGGTTGGCGGAGTGGAGAGAAACAGGAGGCGAAGAGGGGTGAGGTGGGACGAGGTGGGACAAGGCTGGGCGGGGCGTGACTGGACGGGGTGGGATGGGGTGAGGCGGATGTGGGTGGGATAGGGATGGAAACAGTGACAGCTTTTATCTTTGTTATTTGTTTGTTTCATGCAGAAAGAAAAAGGATTTTATTCAATACAGTATTATTCTGTGCATAACAGGGTGGCACCGCGTGCGTCTATTTTTATTTTTTTATTGTTCATCAAAGTAATAAACCTTAAACATACCTTAGTAATAATAATACAACAACCTCGCTTTACTTAATGATATCACAAACATTATTATACTAACGGAAATGACCGCAGAGGAGCTAGATGTGATGAAATTTGTCCGCTTGAAAATTCATAAAATCTTTTTTGTAAAAAAAAAATTGTTCCCTCTATATGCCAGCCACATCTATACAATTAACCTATCAGCACACACCTGTCTTTTTTAGTGTTGAAACCATTGATTATAAATGAAAATCTTAAATTCAATGGATTGAAATACATGTAAATACAATTTTGTATCCCCTTTAGTCTTCATGCGTCCACCCTTCAAGAAAATGGAGAATATCACTTAATGTGCAGCGCGGCGCATCCTGTCATACTTCAAGCTCCGAATCTCATCACCCAGACTCATTCTGTTTATTTCCTTCCCGCGGCTTCCCCATCAGTCGCCATGGCAACAACAGAGCAAGCGGGGAGCAGAGGAATGGGAGGAGAGGAGAGGGGAGAGAAGGGGAATGTAGGAAGGGGAGGGAAGGAGGGGAGAGGAAGCGGTGAAGGGAGGAGGCAAGGGGTGAGGGGAGAGCAGCTTCAACAGCCAATGAGGAGCGAAACTAGCAGCCAATCAGAACAGGTGTGCCTTCAGGCGGCAGGTGGAGAGGCGAGGCTCACAATCTTTTACAGGGTCCTGCTTTACGGCACAACCAGCCCAGTGGAAGGCCGCGGCAAACATAAATATTGAGTGGCACAAAATAAAAATGAACAAGGTGTATATTTGTGTGTGTATGCAAGGAATTAAATTACATTATATACATACGTGTGAATAATTAATTAGATTAAACACACCTTATATATTAAGCTGGAGAGAAAGAACAAGGTTGTATATTTATGCGTGTAGGCAAGGAATTGAATTTCAGAATACATATATGAATACAAATGAATAGAGTAAATGCAATGGATATTGAATAACAGTAAAGACCCTTGAATTTATACGTGAAAACAGGGAATTAGATGACTGTACATATGCAAATAAGGAAGGAATTAGATTAAAGGACACCAATGCGAGGAAAACCAGGTATTAGATAACAAAAGATGCCGACGATTGCAGTGCACTGCTGGGGGGGGCTGAGGGCGGAGTACAACAAGGAATCACATGTACAATATTTGAGCACAAAAAGGATTCAAGACTTCAGAAGTATCTTTTATAAAAGAGAGAGTGAATTTCAGAGCCATTAACAAAGATAGATTATTTATTAAAGAAAATGTCATGTTGTCCCAGTAATATTGGAGTTACAGCTCAAACTTTTGTGTCCATTTAAATAAATTCTACGGAATGTAAATGAACAATCAACTGCTGCTTGCAAAGTTAATTTGTCTGAGTTTACATAATCGTGGGGTCACAATGAGTTATTCACAATAGATATCCAATGTTTTGACGCTCTCTTCCTGAACGAAACCTTTACGCTAGATAAAATTGTGAAAGAAAAAAATCAAGCCTGTTATAGCTAAAAGTCGAAGTAACAGTATTGTACCAGAAGTGCATTCCCTTACGTTTTATAGGTTTTATTAGAGTCCTGTCAAACGGAAATAGACTGCGACACAAAAGTCATTGGGAGCTGAAAACTTTGTTATTGATATTTAATTGTTACCTCTTTCTCATGAACCGATTCTCTCACTTTGAGGAAGCACTTGTATGGACCTCCTTGGTATATTGTGTTATATAATTGTGAATTTAAACGGTATTTACGTTCTAATAGTTGTGAAGATTGGTGATTATGATGACAATAGCAACGATTACGACGACAATAATAATAATGCTCCTGTTGTTGTTGCGTATGATAATGATAATGATGATAATAATGATGATTATGATTTACCTCGCGTCTCTCTCCAATTATGCACAATGTCTGCCTCTATAATCAGGCACCAAAACACTTGTATATCCCCTCAGTCACCTACTACATTTTTTTTCACCTTAGCAAGTCAGTCACATTCAACGCCTCAATTACATAATTACCCCCTGTCTTGCTTAAGCATTTTCTTTTAAGTATTACCACCATTTGTTCCCTTCATCTATTTTCACGGTGTGCAAGTCATCTGGTGCTGCGGCCATTACCAGTTACTAAATGATATGTAATCCTTTAATGCCTCAGTTAAGTTCCCTCTCACGCTGCATATCTTAGTGAGAATTCAAGCTCCTTTTCAATACAGCTCCTTTCATTTCTACATCACGACGGGAAAGAAATTGAACAGTTCGTCCCCATCAAGCAAAACGAGGATCTAATATTGATAAGAAAGACGCTTATTGGGTGACATAATGGTAATCTAAAGGTGGAAAGCGAAGGAGATGCAGGAGATGAAATGACGAAATTTGAATATTTGGCAGAGTGGAATGAAAGAAAAGCAAAAGGAGATGAGAGGAGAAAGATGAAAGGAACGCACTGTGTGTGTGTGTGTGTGTGTGTGTGTGTGTGTGTGTGTGTGTGTGTGTGTGTGTGTGTGTGCGTGTACGTGCGTGTAATGATGGTACAGGAGTACATTATAAGTTAAATCAACACCACAAGAAAACTGTTTAAAAGCCAGGATCAGCACGAAAAAATTCTACCATATTCAACGACCTTTAACAACCTCCTCCTCCTCCTCCTCCTCCTCCTCCTCCTCCTCCTCCTCCTCCTCCTCCTCCTCCTCCTCCTCCTCCTCCTCCTCCTCCTTCTCCTCCTCCTCCTCCTTCTCCTCCTCCTCCTCCTCCTCCTCCTCTCCCTCCCATCCCGACAGGCCAAGAAGCAGACGTAAAAGGCCTGCAAGATACCATTACAGAATCAGTGATGACCATAATCTTGCAGCTAATGGCCGGTGACGGGAACATCAACACGATAATGGGATCAGAAACGGCCTCCGAGTAACACTTAGTCCCCAAATACACCAGCCTCTTCTTTGCTTGCTAAACTTGTTGCCTGTCACTACTTATTTTTTCACTTCTTCTCCCTTCCATAATGTCTTTCTGCCTTCATGTTTCTCTTATCCAGTTTTTCTTGTTCTATCTATATCCTTCTTCCTATTTACCTCTTTTCTTTCTTCTCCTCCTCCTCCGTATGTTTCCTGCGTTATCAGGTCTCCCTTTCCTCCTGTTTATTCCGTCCTTGCTATCTTTTTTTCTTTCTGCTTTTCTTTATTTTTTCATTAATATCCACTTTGCGTCCCTCGTTCCTGCTGTTCCCTTTGATGTCAATCCTCTGAGTCATTTTTTCAAGGGTTCTTGTTTTCCCTTCACTGACCACATAAACAAGAGTGCATTCATGTATTTGCTTCATCTCTCTCTCTCTCTCTCTCTCTCTCTCTCTCTCTCTCTCTCTCTCTCTCTCTCTCTCTCTCTCTCTCTCTCTCTCTCTCTCTCTCTCTCTCTCTCTCTCATGCAAGCACACACGCACGTAACTCCTGGTCGTGTGGAGTGAAGTGAATAGAAGCTTAATACAACGTTGGGAAATACTCTCATGTCTGCTGTCTTATTTCCTTT
>JAXIVD010007899.1:0-2500 GCA_036785275.1 Cancer borealis | reverse complement strand
ACTGGACGAATAGCCAATAACATAATACACTGCGACGTGACCTGGACAAAGAGTCAGAATCTCGGTACTGAACGTGGGATTCAGGGCCATCAAGTCTCCCTTTCCCTGAGCATCGAGTAGTGGTCCAGGGCTGTGCTGAGGGCGAGGCAGGAGCTGGATAGGTGCGGAAAAGCGCAAAGGTAAAGGATGTCAGGAGCATTGTATGATGAAGTTGAAGGTATGGTGGATGCAGGAGTGCTGCCCAGAGTGTGAGAGGCCAGACATGTGCGGAAGAGGGTATAGGAGGGATAGGTAAAGAGCCACCGGCATGCTCCATACAGGTGGTGGACAAGGCCCTCTCTCTTTAAGGCCAAAAGTTGGACTCGTGTGTCCAGGTGCACGTATTCGCCACTACATTTCATATGAATGTTATGTTGAGGCTTAAACTAATATGAAGCGTAAATATTTAACGTTCTGGACAAACATTTTGCACAGAAAGCTTGCATTTCATGCAGCATCAATCCTGCTCATGCTTTATTTGCAATGTGCTTCTTTCTGTAACCTGACCTGCTGCTCGCTCGGCTGAATTGGTAAAATGTCAAAAATATCAAACAGATGCGTGAAAAAATGCAGGTGTGTACACAATATTTCATTAAAACAAATATTTCCAATGTTGGAGTAACCCACAATTTTTACCCCAAAATTTGTTGTAGTTTATAACTCATGTAATTGTGTTCAAACTGCACAAAACGAGAAAAGTCTGCCCACCACGTGATAAGACTGACATTTATTATTACGAATAAATTACAACATGTGGGTACAATATTTTTTCCCTTAAAAAACTTAGTGATCCAGTTGTATAGGAACCTCCACTTATACATTTATGTCGCTCCTAGAAAATATATTCACGTTTAATGAAGGATCTTTCTGTACTTACATCTACGACTCCTTATTGCGAACCCATTTCTTTTTCCTTCTCCTACTTCTTATCATCCAAGCCTTAAAAAAATTACTGCAAGATTATAATTTTTTTGTCATTTTTCTACACTTGTGCATGTAAAGAAGAGTTACTAGCTCCTGCAGAGCATGAAATTCTAAAAAGAGACGAATATACATGTAAAGTTTCACTCTGAACCGGGTCGTTACAGCAATAACAATGAACGTAACAATGAACCGTACCCAATGAATAACGTGCATTACGCAATTTAAAAGTGTTCAATGGTAATACAGCAACAATCACGCGTGAAGCCATTGTTCCTTTGTTGACACCAAACCTCAACAAAGAGAGACACGGCTGAAGGAAAAAATAAGAAAAAAGAAAAAAAAGCGTGCGTGAATGTGAGGCATGAAACAGTGAACATTAGACGGTGCATACTAGGCTTTACCAACGTCAACTCTAACTACATAATTATCGTCACCTTATAGTAGCCTTATTTACTGAATTATGATTTTCTTTAATGGATGCTTATGTTTATAAATTCAACTCGCAGTCATTAATATTATTTTGGTATTATTGCAGTTTCAACCAATACACCACACGTAACTATAAACTATCTCAGGGTCTAGATGACACTGTTAGGATCATTTCTAGCCCCATATTACACTGTCGGAAAACCTATACTAAAAGGGGAGCTGCATCCCCCTGGATCACCCAGCTCTGACACTATTCTAACCTAACCGAACCTTACCTGAACCTCCCCGTTAGGACACTATTTGAACACAACCAGAAACCTATGCTATCCCTGGGGGGGAGGAGGCTGTGCCCTCCCCCTGGACCATCCCGCTAGAATACTATTCTAACCTAACCAAACCTAACCTGGACCCCCTCATCCCCCTTCCTCTAAGACACTGTTCGAACACTACCACAAACCTATCCTAACCGGCGCCCTCCCTGGACCCAACCTCACCTGGATCCCAGGTAAGATTGAGGTAAATCTTTTAAACTCCGTTCCGATCTTATTATTAAATTCCGATAGCATAATATGGAGCTAGAAATGCTCCTAACCGTGTCATCTAGACCCTGAGACAGTTTATAGTTAGGTGTGCTGTATTGGTTGAAACTGCAATAATACCAAAATAAGATATCCTTATCACCCTCAACAAGCTTGGAGACTTGTGGGAATGCGGTGTTCTTGGGTGGGGAAGAAAAAATAAAGATTTACGCTATAAACAAAGTGCCAGAGTCACAAACAACCTAGCAATGACCTTTTGACGAACATGCAATACACTGAGTCACAAACCTGGCGTGTAGCTACAAAAGAAAGAATGGCGTCTGCACCTCGCCCAATCCCCGATTTTTGGTCATCGAAAACATTTGATATCTTCTAAATTAACATAACAATACCTAAATCAACCAAACCTTAACCTACATTGACAAATAACAGAACCTTATTCAAACCAAACTAAACTTAACCTTATTCCCGAAGAGAAGATCTCATAGAAAACATTGAATATCTCACAAACTAAGAATTTGCGTGCAACGGAAATGTAATTAAGAAAACCTCCTCAGAATGTATCTGAT
>JAXIVD010007898.1:17500-18886 GCA_036785275.1 Cancer borealis | reverse complement strand
CTTTGTCCAAACCCCACAAAGAAATTCAGCCCTTGAAGAATTCCACGAAGGGCGCGGCAAGACCCAGCTACGCCCTTCTCACCCTCAAGGCCGAAGATCACCACATGGCGCAACAGAAACACGACCCTTAGCACGACTAGCGGGTTCGGACGGTGCTGTCGTGGCCTCTTCAATTCCAGGCGTGTTTGTTTTTGTTCGCGAACCGTTATTATTAGTTCGGTTTTATTTTTCACCGCAGCGCTGGGGACGGGTTGTGCAGGTGAGGGATCAAAAGGACACTCTTCACCCATCCACATGACCTACGAGTTTCAAAGACGTCATTATTAGCTTAAGAAGGACAGACATTCCTTGAGTCCTCGTGGAATAGATGAGGTGGAGTGAGTGATGTGAGTATGTGTGTGAGAGAGAGGATGGGACATGTGAGGACACTGAGAAGGGAGAAGGAGAGGGAGAGGGAGGAGAAAGGGATGCTAAAGGTGGGAAATGAGCGAAAGGAAGACAGGTAAAGAATAAAGATGAGGCAGAGGGAGAAGGGAGATGGATAAGAGAGTGAAGCAAGTGAAGGAAGATGTAATGAAACTGGGAAAGAAAATGGAGGAAAGGAAGGAAGAAAAGATGATAAAGAAAGGCAAAATAAGAGAAAAATGTAGATAATAAAAAAAAAGAAGAAACAAGTGGATATAAAGTAAGAGAGAAAAATTAGGTAAAAATAATAAGGATTTATTTTTCAGAGAGAAAAAAGAGAAAGAGATGACGGTTGAATAGACAGATAGACAGAAAGAAAGAAAGAAGGACATACATACTGTAAGCAGATTTAGTAAAAAAAAAAAATAACAAGAAAGGACAGAAACAAAGAGAGAAAAAGAGAAAAACAAAGTAAAACAAAGAGCATGTATATAAGAAAACAAAGAAAAAGCAAATCACAGATCGAAGATATTGAAAGAAGATGAACAACAAAGAAAAGAAAACAATAAAAAAAAAAAAGGAAAGATAAATTAAGGGGGACTCAAGAGAATAAAGAATAACAAAACGGAATAAAAACAAAGAATGAAAGAAAGAAAAACAAATATCTACATTGAGAAGAAAGGACAGAGAAGAAAGATAAAAATAGAGAAGATAAAAAAAATTGAAAGAAAAGCACAGAAACACAAGGAAGCAAAAGAGAGATAAAAAACAAAAGAGAGAAAAAAAGAGAAGAATAACCCACAGATAACATGCATTCCACTTCTATTCTCACATTTGTCACCATTGTTTTTACTTAGAGGGATTATAAATACGTCCTTGATATGACTACTGATAACACTCGGATGTCAGCTGCACATAACGAGTGACGGGATGGAAAAGAGGAAGAAAAAAAGAAATGGAAAAAAAGAATAGAGAAGTCCC
>JAXIVD010007898.1:0-15000 GCA_036785275.1 Cancer borealis | reverse complement strand
ATATATATATATATATATATATATATATATATATATATATATATATATATATATAATTTTGTTAGTTTTCCTGAAACGAGTTGATTCATTACGATAACATTTTCTCGTGCAATAATTATGAGGAAAACGTGTCGCAGAGAAATGGAGGCTGAGGAAACAAATGAGGAGTCTGGCGTCGTTACAGTGAGAGTGAGGCGTCGGTGACGGTGGGCGTGAGAGAAAACCCAGTTAGTTCCGTCTCATCGCGATTGTCCTGCGTCAGTTTAAGTCACGCAGTGGAGCCTCTCGGGTGTCAGTGAAGGTCAAATGGAGGCATCACGGGAAGTGTCAGGGGACGTCACATGTCAGGGAGAGAGGAGGGAGAGAGAGGAGAGGGAAGGGGATAGAGGGGGGTGAGGTAGAAGGGAAAGCGGTGGAGGAGTGGGAAGGAGGGCGTCTCGAGGCGTCAGTCCGTGTTTGGCTGACACCCGCTGGCCATGGCTGTCTTGTGCTCGCCTCTGGCCAATCTCCTTGATAGCCCGGACCCCAGTGCCGCCTGTTGGGTTGACGTGTCTCACCTTGGAGGAGGAAGGGGAGGGAGGAGAGAGAAGGAGAGGTGGAGGAAGAAGGGAGAAGAGGGAAAGGAAAGGGGGAAATGAGAGGAGAAAGGAAGAGAGAGATGGAAGGGATGAGGGTTTGCTGCTTCCTTTTTCCTTTCGTGATGGAGTCGCAACTCTCGGAAAGGAAGAAGGGAGGGAAAGAAGGAGAGAGGAATAGAGGGAGGGAGGGAGGGAGGGACGGAGGGAGGGAGGGAGGGAGGAAAGTAGACTAATACTGCATGTAGGTCTTAGTGTTAAATAGATAACTTAATTAATATAACATCTGAATTGTCATATAGTAAATGCATTTACCTTGTCACACTTAATGGTAAAGCTTGGACCAATAAAATCAAAATCATGCACTTGATTGATTAATACCGAACATGACTACTTATGAACACTAAAATTCATTCACATATATAAAGTTTTTTTTCTTGTGTCTTTTTTTCCCGCCTTTCACAATAATGCCCGCCAGCCGTGTGCAGTAGTTTGTTTTGTTTGTGTTATCCTATCCAAGTGACCATTACCGCCCCTCCATCCCACACTCGGGGGGGGGAGGATCTTCCTCACAGCAGCATTACTATGAGCCAGAACACATACATGATCTCCTTCTCCCTTCCTGTTCTTCCTCCCACACCTCTATATAGACTCGTCTCCCCTCGAGGTTATGTTAGGACCACTGGCTTGACTGGGATCCTTATGTTTGTGACCTCTCTCTTTTTCTCTCTCCCTCTCTCCCTCTCTCTCTCTCTCTCTCTCTCTCTCTCTCTCTCTCTCTCTCTCTCTCTCTCTCTCTCTCTCTTTCTGCTGTTATCCTGCTGTGATTAAGTGCACTGCTGTGACCTTCTCTTTGCCTCGTCTATGCCGCTCTCTCAAGACTAGTCCTACTCTTGATGCTGCCTATAATCTGATGCTGTTACCGCTGGCGCTCCTCGTGTTGTGCCTCCGCTGAGCCGCGTATATGGGCCTATTTTCCCTCTTTTATTACCCTCATGACTTTGGTTCTGATGGCGTGTCAGACTTCGTTGGTTGGGGCGAACTAGTGCAATTTTTAAACGCTGTTCCAAGTTTTGATGAAAATTAAATATCCATGGTTGCTGTGTGTTGTTGTTCATAAAGTGAAGTTAAGTGTACTCTGACCACCATCTTTATTGAAATAGGAAGTGACTGTGGCGTTTTTACTATGAAAACTAACGAGAGAAAGAAAGGAGAGGTAGAAGGAAGAAAAGGGAGTCATGAAAAAAAGGAATTTGATGAGGATGAAAAAAATAGTAAAGATATGGGAGAATTAAATAATAAACATGGGAAGATAGGAGAGGGGAAAACTGAGGGAAACGTGTGGAGGGTGGGGAGAGATGTGAAGGGGAGGAAACAAGGGGAGGAAACAAGGGGAGGGTGTGATAAGTAGGGGAAACAATCATATTCAGATATCATTCACTCCTAAGAATTATTAGAAGGAAGCTGAAGTGTCGATCAGCTTACTGACACTAAACATAAACTAACAACATTATGAAGCAGCACGCGGTCAAAGTAAAGAAAATGGAATAAAGGAAATAAATAAAGAAAAAAAAAGACAAGGAAGGATAAAGAAATACATCAAAGGGAAAAATAAAAAATAAAAATGATGACGAAAGGACAACGCATTACTGGGGAGAAAAAGGATAAAAAATCAGAAAATACTAGGAAGGAAAACTGAAGACAGGAAATACAAGAACAAAAATTGAGTATTAAGGAAAGAGAGATAGAGAGCAGTGAGGGAAGGGAAAGAAGACAGCATGTTGGGTGGAGAAAGGGAGGAGGAAGAAGGGGAAAGGAGAGTGATGGGTGGAGGACAAGGGCGTGTTGGGGAGATGGGAGGAAGGATAAGGCTACGTCCCTCTGCGGCCATTACGTATTCGCGACCGTCCTGTCCAGGCCGGCCCGTCGCATTCACGCGCCAGAATTGGAAATGTGATAAGCATGATGGATGTATCACACCTCTGTCCCTTCCCTCCCTTCATCCATCCCTCCCTCCCTCCATCCCTCCATCCCTCACTTCCCCCTCCATTCTCTATCCATCCTTTTTCTTTTTCTGTCTCTCTATCTCCTTCCATCCCTCTTTTTTTTCTTTTCTTTTTCTACTCTTATTTAATCTTCTTTTTTTCTTTGATTAGTTTTCTTGTTATTAATTCAACAAATGTCTTTATTTATATTGTTTTTGTATCTCTCTCTCTCTCTCTCTCTCTCTCTCTCTCTCTCTCTCTCTCTCTCTCTCTCTCTCTCTCTCTCTCTCTCTCTCTCTCGGCCACGCGCCTTTATGTCATCTTCCTGTCTGCCTCATTTTTTTTCTCCTTATCGTCGCCTTCTGTCCTGCTTCTTTTCTCTCTCTCTCTCTCTCTCTCTCTCTCTCTCTCTCTCTCTCTCTCTCTCTCTCTCTCTCTCTCTCTCTCTCTCTCTCTCTCTCTCTCTCTCTCTCTCTCTCTCTCTCCACCCAGTACTTCGGTGTTCTGTGCGATTGATTCTGTAAGTTCCTGTACAATTTTCTTCCGTCATTCTTTCCTTCATCTGATTTTGAAGAATTGGAGTTAAATTTGTCGAGTTCGATTTAGATTTGTGTAGTTTTTTTTCTTTAACGGAGAAGGAGGGAGTTAGATGGTCATGTGTGTGTGTGTGTGTGTGTGTGTGTGTGTGTGTGTGTGTGTGTGTGTGTGTGTGTGTGTGTGTGTGTGTGTGTGTGTGTGTGTGTTTTATTTGAATGGACATACGATGCTAAAAAAGAAAAAGAAGTTTGAAATAAGAATGCGAGCTTTTTTTTCTTTTTTTTTTCGTCTTCATGAGCGCGTCGTTTCAACCCATCGATCACGTGCGAAAGAATGAGACACGACCACCGATATGGAATTGTAGAGCTTATAGAAAGAAAGAAAAAAATCTTACAAAAGGGCAATATGAATAATAATACCATACAAATAACATACATAATACAAAAATCACCCATAGACTGACCCACAGACATCACACACACACACACACCCTTCCTTCTCCACTACGTCAATCCCACCACTGTATTCATCCCTGAGTAACCACGTCCATCTTTCCCGGTGGCTACAATACCTCCAGCTCCCGTCACAATGCACATCCAGTACCCACCCCTCGCTGCACTCCTCTCTCTTTACGTCCTGTTGTTGTCTGTGTGACTCGACCCGCGCGTGGCCATTGCTCTCTCCTAACACTCAACTCTTCCTGGCGCACCGTCCGGGTTTCTGGCCGCGGGGATGTTGTGAGTTCTCCGCAACACCCTCATCCTCCTTGCCACCTCACAAAACGGTAGTGTTAGGGTGTAGGTTACTTTTTCTTTTATATATAGCGTCACACTTCTGTTTTCATTCATTAATTCTTCTTCTTCTTTTTCCTCTTCTTTTTCTTCTTCTTCTTCTTCCTCCTCCTCCTCCTCCTCGTGTCCCTGCCTGACGCTATCATCTGACACTTCTCATTTGTGGGGGAAAGAGAAAAATACAAGATAAGGATATTATTTTTTCCCTTTCTCCCCCGCTGTGCTCTGCCTCTCCATCCCTATTCCCAACACCCCCATATCTCTCTCTCTCTCTCTCTCTCTCTCTCTGTCTCTCTGTCTCTCTCTCTCTCTCTCTCTCTCTCTCTCTCTCTCTCTCTCTCTCTCTCTCTCTCTCTCTCTCTCTCTCTCATCTTCTTTTGGCAGGGACGCAGGAATCGGTTGTGGCGCAGGATTGTGTTCTGAGGTGCGTCATGTATATTTCATTGGTTCCCTTGACACGCGCCATTTGCTCAGACTGGACGTGGCGGATGCTGGGGCTGCGATGATGGTGGTGGTGGTGGTGGTGGTGGTGGTGGTGGTGGTGACTTCCTGGCGTCTCGTTGTATGTATTGGTAGCTAGCTGGCCGGTCACGCGCGCTGGTGTTTTGCGTCCTTTCCCTTCTTGTTGTGTCTTGTTGTGGGTCTTCGTCTTCGTCGGGGTGTCTTTGAAGGTTGCCAAAAGATTGAGGTGAGGTGATGATTTTTTTTTTCTTCTTCTTTTGTGTATGTAATAGGGGAGGTGGTGGTGGTGGTGGTGGTGGTGGTGGTGGTGGTGGTGGTGGTGGTGCTTCATCTTTTCCCTTTTTCTTCTTCTTCTACTCCTCTTTCCTGGTATAGGAAACATAACCTTCACTTTATCTACTTTCTCCTTCCCTTTCCTCCCTTCTCTCTCTCTCTCTCTCTCTCTCTCTCTCTCTCTCTCTCTCTCTCTCTCTCTCTCTCTCTCTCTCTCTCTCTCTCTCTCTCTCTCTCTCTCTTTCGCTGACCTCCCCTCTTCTTTCCTCTCCCCTCGTAGCCCCACCAGTGTGTCAGGGAGGCAGAGGCTCGTGCTGTGTGTTGGGGAAATTTGAATAGACCGATCAAGCCCATGGTCTCTGTCACTGTCCAGACCTCCTCCCCCTTCCCTATGTCCCACCCCTCAGCCCCCATCCCATCATCTCTCCCTTTCCCTCCCATCCTTTCTCTTTTATCCACACTCGTTTGCTCCTCCTTTTCCCCCTCCCACCATTCTCTCTTTATTTTTTTTTCTCTCTCTCTCTCTCTCTCTCTCTCTCTCTCTCTCTCTCTCTCTCTCTCTCTCTCTCTCTCTCTCTCTCTCTCTCTCTCTCTCTCTCTCTCTCTCTCTCGCATCTTTTGGTCATATGCTCGTCTATTTTTATGTTTTCCATTTTCCATTTCAGTTTTTTTTTTTGTATTATCTTTTTTATTTGGTATTTCTTTTCAATTGATTTTTGTTTCTGTTTTCTCTTCACCGTTTTTCTCTTCATACATATTCCTACGTACATACATGCTTGTGTCCCGTTTAATTTTCATCTACTAGACCAGATATTTTTTCTATATTATATTTCTAATTTCCTTTTTCTTTTTTTTTTTTTGCTTTAACTTTTATCTTCGTTACTTGTTATTTCTTGACAATTTTCATACCACTTAATTTTCTTTTATTTGCTTCTTATACATTTTAATCACTTTCAAAGGGCTCGTTTGGGGCTCGCTTCTACGCTCTCTTCTGTTTCTGTCCTGTACACTGTCTTTATTTTGTGTGTAGTTTTATTCATGTGCATAAACCTGTGTACGCTCTATGTCTCATCTTTTATTATGGATTCGGTTTATTAATTTCACGCACTTTTTATTACCACAATATAATCTCTTTTCCTCTGATTTATTCCTTATCATTTAACTGCTCGCCTTAACCTTCCCAAAAAACAAACAAATACTTTAACAAAAACATTATAATTATACAAAATAGTGATGCTAAGATAGCGTGCACGAAGATATATACGATAAGGGGAAGGATATTGAGTCCTCGTGGTCTTGTCTTGAACGTATGTATTTGGAGGTAGAATAAATATCACGACCCGAAATTGATGGTGAGTTAAGACGTTTATTATGCTACTTGAGCCTCCAGTGCACTCCGTCTCGTCGGGGAATATCCTTTCACTTTTCAATTATTATCTTCCCCTCACTGAAGGAGGTACTCGGGGCGGCCAGGGATGCGGGCAGCGTCGGGGGTCGAGGGTTTGCTTGGATCATACACTGAGGCCCCAAACTTCCTCCACCCGAGCCAAGAACAAAAGTTTGGAGGGAACTCATTCATATTTGACCAGGGCAGCTCTGGGGCCAGTTGTGGAGGCTTGTGAGGAAGGAAAGGAGAGGGAGATGAGGGGGAGGAGGAGGAAGAATGTTATGTGGTGAGCGGGACCTAGAGATGAAAAGTGCAAAGAACAGAAATGGAAAGACTGCACATAATTCCACACCACCGTGTTAGAAACAAAAGCAAGGCTGACATAATGTACGCTTCAGGATCTTGAGGTTGAAATAATGGAATAGTTTGGTGTGTGTACTAGCGTAGTCAAACCAAGGCTTTAAACTCCGCTCGCGTTTATACCCAAGCCTAGCCCCTCACAGTATTAGCTCCTCGTCCATCCCTTTCCAGTACCTGCCGCTGCACCTCACTTGAACACGACATAATTCATCGATTTTTAATGTTGCACTTGAACCGTATCCGAAATTTGGCTTACAGCAATAAAACGATATTGCCTTCACGACTGACCCATCTTGTTATTCATTTCCCTTCAGCAGGAGGCGCACGAGGCTTCCTGAACATCACGTCGAGGGCCTTCCACTTCCCCAACAGGAGGCGGGGGAGGCTCACTGCCCCCTCGTAAAACATTCCCACGTATAAAACTCAAATTCAAATGAAATGTTATCAGACACGAATGGTTGTCGGACTTTACGAGGCCATAAAGAGACCCAGACATCTGGCAACACTGCCCTGTCCGCTCGTTGCAATATCTGTTTATTTTGTACTTGATACCCGATACATCCAGTCTTACCCAGCCCAACCCTGCCTAAGCCCGCCCAAACCCGCCCAAACCAACCCAATCCCGTCCAACTCCACCCAAACCCGCCCAAACCTGCCCAACCCAACCCAACCCCGTTCAATCCCATCCAAACCCGCCCAACTCAGCCCCATCGCATCCCACTAAACCCAGCCCCGCATTACACCCATTCAACCCCGCCTCACCCATTGCCACTTCACCCAAGCCATTGCTCTCCTAAGACCCATGCACTCAGTCCTGCCCCACCCAAACCCCACTAAACTTCGCCCCGCCCCGCCCCGTTCCACCCCGCCCCGCAATAGCCACACAGTACAGGAAGGAATTAAATGTTTGTTTACATATGAAAATGGTGTAAAACGATATATAGTACAGTACATGTGGTATGAATGTGTCTATTCTCGTAAATGTATTATTTTCAACTTAGGGGACTGAGCTGAATCCTTGTATTTTTACAACCGAACTTTCAACAATAATAGTGATAATGTTAACAATAATAAGACGAATGATACTAATAATGATAATGAGAATAACAACAATAATAACAACAATAATAACAACAATAATAACAACACAGGAGTACTCACCGTCACTTCGTCAGCCTCAACACTTCTGAAAAAAAATGAAAAAAAGGCACATGAAAAAAATGAGATCAGAAAAAGAAAACTCAAACCCAGACTGCAAAAACCTCGTTGGGGTGAAATTGTGATCTCAACTTTATCATCTGGTGGACGCGGTGACCTGCATGTAGATCGCTTGTTATGGCTTTCCACCTCATCTTCTCGATCTACCTTCCCTACCCCCCTTGCCCCCTACTACCTACTGCCTCCCCCTGGCTGACTGCTGTTCCCTAGTGATGCTAACCTGCTGCTGGTCATGTCCTGCTGAATACCTGAAGTGATGTTTTGATGATATTATGCTTATGGTTTCTGATTCTCCATAATGCGATCTGTTGATGTTCAGTTGTTATTATGGAACTAAACTTTATATTTGCTGTTCATGTTACTGTATTTGCTGGTTATTTCGCCTTAATATGTTCTCCTTCCTGGCAATGAATGTTCTTATTTTTTTTATCGTTTCTCTTGGTTACTATTCGTTATTACACTTTTTTCTTTCTTCTGCCGACGTCGCAGCGATCAATTTTATTTTTCCCTCGCTCCTCTAGGTGATGGTGAAAAACCGCGTACATCATCGAAAAAAAAGAAGGGGAAAAAAGTTTAAAGAAATACTGTCCGTGCAAAGGAAATTGAAGAGGGGAGAGGTAAGACTCTTGTACCAAAGTGGTGACCCCTCCATCACTCCTCTGTCCCCTGCCTCGCCTCCTCAACCGTAACTTTCTCTCTCTCTCTCTCTCTCTCTCTCTCTCTCTCTCTCTCTCTCTCTCTCTCTCTCTCTCTCTCTCTCTCTCTCTCTCTCTCTCTCTCTCTCTCTCTCTCTCTCTCTATCTATCTATCTATCTCTACCTGATGCTAGGCTCCCCTCACTCTTCCCTGACCCTTGGTCTATCCAATCAGTCCACACTTCCTTTCCCCTCTTCATCCCTCTTGTCATTATTTATCGCTGTTCCAATTTCTTATATACCATTTTTCCTTCTCAGATTTTCCTTCTACACGCATTACTCACGTCCTCCAACTCTCCTCCTTCCTCCTCTACTATTTCTTCACTTCTTTTTTTTACTACAATTTGCCGTTAGAGGTGAAGGGAGGACGTAGCAGTCAATAAAAAAGAGAATAACATCTAAATACCGCGAAGAATTTGACTCCAGCAGCCTCAGTAGGATTATGTTGACGTTCACGAGTTGTCTTCACTACTACCATTACCACTACTACTACTACTACTAATACCATTACTACTACCATTACTACTACCACCATTACTTTTACTACTACTACTACTATTACTACAACAACTACTACTACTACTACTACTACTACTACTACTACTACTACTACCATTACTACTACCATTACTTCTACCACTACCACTACTACTACTACTACTACTACTACAAAAAACAATAACACAAAATAAAATGAACAAAATAGCATGGCCTAATGAAACAATAACACACCAGGAAGTAGAATAAGGGGAATCCAGTCTCCCTGAAGCGTCTTTGATTGCATCTTCTGAAACAATAAACTCCGAAACCAAACAGTGAAGAGACGCCGCCTTCTTATAGTGGCCGAAGGAAGAGTAGCGGGAGGAAGGGAAGGAGGGAGGAAGAGAAGGAGGGAGGGAGGAGAGGAGGAGGGGAGGAGGGAGGAAGGGAGTAGTAGTGCTGGAAGTAGAAAATAAAGATAAATAGATGAGATACCGTAAAAACCAGAGAAAAAGAAGAAAAAAAGGAAGAAGGGAATAAGAAGAGGAGGAGGAATAGGAGGAGGAGGAGGAGGAGGAGGAGGGGAGGAGGAGGAGGAGGAGGAGGAGGAGGAGGAGGAGTACATAGGAATATGCAGGTAAAACAAATAAAAAAGGACATACGACGAATTTATCTGTTATGGACCTCATTTACATGTTCAAGGAAGACGAGGAAAAGAGGAAGAGAAAAGGAAGAGAAAAAAAAGGAGAATAGAAAAAGAAAGAGGAGGAGGAGGAGGAGGAGGAGGAGGAGGAGGAGGGGGAGGGGGAGGGGAGGGGGAGGGGGAGGGGGAGGGGGAGGAGGAGGAGGAGGAGGAGGAGGGCCTTGAGGTGGCCACTGTGGGAATTTCGAGGTCCAAGACGGCTGGTGACAAGAGCTGGCTGCCCCCTTCCTAGTGTGGCCCAAGGGAGGGAAGGAAGGAGGCAGGGAAGGAAGGAGGGAAGGGTAGGAGAAATGGAGGAATGGTGGAAGGGGAGTAGGATCTGGGGAACCATTTGGAAATATCAGGGGAGAGAAAAAAAAAGGAAATAAAAATAAGATGAGGGAAGTACTTACTTTCTTGAAGAGAGAGAGAGAGAGAGAGAGAGAGAGAGAGAGAGAGAGAGAGAGAGAGAGAGAGAGAGAGAGAGAGAAGAGAGAGAGAGAGAGAAGGTGAAGGTGACGCTGTAAGGTGAATTCTGACCCATCGTTTGTTTCTCTCACTTTAATCCATCTTCTCGTTTTCTACAATTCCTCAAGTGTGACTCTGCACTAACTATTATAATCTTAATTAGTTCCCTGCGTTAAGAAATTACAACGACTAAGCTCCATTTTCCTTACCTATAAATAACAGTGGTAAATAAAAAAAAAAAAAAAAAAAAAAAGTCAGTCTTACAAAACAATTCAAAAGGAAATAAAAAAAAATAAAGCAAATAAATGTATACAAACAAGACAAAAAACAAACAATAACAACAACAATAATAACAGTATATAAAGTAACCAATATGATGATATCCACATACAATATTCAACCTGCAATCAAGTACAGGTAACTTAATCAAAACAATATTCACCTTACCCTCCCTCCCCTCTCTCTCTCTCTCTCTCTCTCTCTCTCTCTCTCTCTCTCTCTGCCTTCTCCACTCTATACATCTTTCTATCCATTCCCTCCTCACCTATCTACTCCAGCCTCTCCCGCGCCGCCCCAAGCACCCTCCTCCCCTCCTTCCCATATGTGCACTCTCCCTAGCCCTCTATAGTGCCTCCCTCAGCCCCAACTGGTCATCCAATACACCTTGGCCGTCACCACCGCCTCCAGCCACGTCTTCCATTATGCTGTGGAGATGGAAAGTGAAGGGACGAGAGAGAGAGAGAGAGAGAGAGAGAGAGAGAGAGAGAGAGAGAGAGAGAGAGAGAGAGAGAGAGAGAGAGAGAGAGAGAGAGAGAGAGAGAGAGAGAGAGAGAGAGAGAGAGAGAGAGAGAGAGAGAGAGAGAGAGAGAGAGAGAAAAGCTAAGTGGAGTGACTGAAATAATAAATAAAGCATGAATAAAAATAATGAATAATAATAATAATAATTAATAATAATAATAATAATAATAATAATAATAATAATAATAATAATAATGATAATAATAAATAAAAACATAAGACAACAAGAAGAAAAAAAACATTTACAAAGATAAGAACACAAAAACAAAACAGAATACAGGAAAAATACATACTAAACAATTTTCTTTGGTTTATATACATACATATGAACCAAGAAAAATATATGAACACCACACTAAGAAATCGAAGCATCCCGACAAGAATATAGGAAATACTTTACACTTCCCAGGTATTCGGGAGCAGCAGGGAGAGAAGGGAAGGGACTCGAGGTCTCGTTTTCTCTACACAGTGTTGTCGGCGGGTATCGGTGCGGCGGTGTGTTGTCGAGGATTACCTTGTAGCTTTGTCGAGCCGCCGCGGTCTTAGTGCCAGTCTGCGTGACAGGCGAGCGAGGGGCGTGTGCGGAGGAAGGCATACGCGAGGTGGTCAGAGGTGGAGGTGGGACGGGAGGGGAAGGTGTAGGATGGAGGGAAGCCGAGGGGGGATGTGTGTGTGTGTGTGTGTGTGTGTGTGTGTGTGTGTGTGTGTGTGTGTGTGTGTGTGTGTGTGTGTGTGTGTGTGTGTGTGTGTGTGTGTGTGTGTGTGTGTGTGTGTGTGTGTGTGTGTGTGTGTGTGTGTGTGTGTGTGTGTGTGTGTGTGTGTGTGTGTGTGTGTGTGTGTGTGTGTGTGTGTGTGCGCGTGCGTGCGTGTTTGTGTGTGTGTGTGTAGTCGTATACTGGCCCTAAGAGGCTTTGTGGTCATGTCCAGTCCCACAGGTCTTAGTGCCACGGTCTTTCCCCGCAGAATCATCTATTATTTGCAGGAAGTAGTCTGCCTCGTAGCCACTTCATCTTCCCGGCTCCAGACGCGGCTCAGCTCAACACTATTGATCACTGGCGAACCTCTGCACGAACCAGACTTATTAGGGGCACCTGAGCCTTGCTGGACGCCACACGCTGAAGGAACTTTTTGCTTCCTTATGAACTTAGTGAATTGATACTATTCCTCAGGCGACTCTGACTTCCGTTTAATCATTTCTTCGCTGCGTGGGAACATTGGGTTATATGTATAATAATATTCCAGTCACACAAGTTATCCTGAGTAGTTATTTAAGTAACTCGTTAGCTTAGTGGACTTGCAGTAGTGGCTTCTTGGGTGTATTGCAGAAAAATGTATAGAGGCTGATGTGGAAGAGTGGAGTGGAGTGGAGTGGGAGGAGTATTTTAGTTGAAAGGAAAGTTGTAGATATGTTTTCCTTGTTTTCTAGTGTATTGTTCGTATCATATATAAGTTCATTTCATCAGAGATATCCAATTCCAAAATTTACATAACTTTGTCAGTGAGGATAGGAAATAAAAAAAAAATAAATAAAAGAGAATGATCACACTACATAAATGAACACTTGAAAACTAGAAACCTAAGAAAAATTGCTGAAATAAACCAGGAGGAAGAAGAGAGATGAAGAGAATGAGGAGATAGATACCAGTGGCGTCCTCTCCCTTTCTCATCTCTCCCACACCCCCGCTCCCTCGCCCACCCTCACTCGCTTCTCTCCCCAACCAGAGTCCCCCATGCCTCCCTCTCCCCTCGGTTTCCGCTGGCCAATAACGGCGCCTAACTCGGACATAACATTTACACAACAATGTATTATAAATCGCCCTCGACTACCCGGCCACGGACAGTCACCCTTCGTCAGGATCGTCCCGGAACGCTCCACTGAGTCCCGAACCGACGCTCCTTAAACAGTTTCCTTTCGGAGAGCGACAGCACCAAGTAAATCACCATTGGTCACCAGCTCCCTTGTCACTAGCGCTCTGCCTTCCCTCAGTAGGTGATTTGTATGCTCCCTGCCTCGCCTCGGTCTGCTCAATATCATATCAAAACCACGAGGCTAAGTGAGTGAACTTCAAATTTTCTTCCTCTTCTTGTAGCGGAACGGGTATGGAAAACAAGAGAAGGAACAAAATGTGTACGCGTTGGAGGGACCCAGTGACATTTGGCAGAGACAGTCCTCCGTCCCCTCAAATTTTATAACCCAGTTTAATCAGGCGGGGTCGGTGGCTGGCGGTGTGTCTCCTAGATAGCCTGTATCGAATCATTCATATGGCCGGCCAGGCAAAATGGCGCCCCCTAATTGACAATTGTTCCCGACGAAAAAAAATGTTATCAGCCTGGCCAGTCTCACGCTCAACCTTACTCACATCTCCCATTTTTTTGTATTAAGTTTTTCTGTACTTTATAAACTCCTTCCTTTTTTTTTTTTTTTTTGCATTATCAGTAACGTGGCGCTTCATTATAATGTGAGGAAGAGGCGTTGGTGGTCCATTAAACGTCTGGTGAGTTGATTTTCAAGGACGCGAATAGATTCAAGGTTCATTATGGAGACTTGTTACCCCCAAGAAAAGAAAATCGATAATAGCGTATGAGAATATCACCTTCAAAAGTCTATCACTTATCTGCGTGAGGTTTTTGGACACCGTTAAGTAATAGTTTCACCTGAAGAAACTAGAGGACATGATGCTCTTACTAATTTCCTATTCCAAAGGCTATAAGGATGCTGAGGGGAAAAATAAATAGGGAATCGCTCACATGGCACCTCGAGGGAACGCAGCAGGAGGGGAAAGAGTGGACGCCGCCGAACATTTTACCCTCTGATGCATAATTCTTTGACCACTATAATTTCTCCCCCCGGCCGTTCTACAATTTTCATTTTCCTTCCCCTTCCCCCTATCAAAATGCATTAAGCAATTGGTAAGAAGCTTCTAGGGGAGAGAAGGATGGCGGGGAACACACGACATGGCAAGTGAGACAAATGTATAATTGAAAATCGTCTCTATATACGTAGTCCTTTCGTTGCATTTTCTCTCTCTCTCTTTCTCTCTCTCTCTCTCTCTCTCTCTCTCTCTCTCTCTCTCTCTCTCTCTCTCTCTCTCTCTCTCTCTCTCTCTCTCAGGCACCATTAAAATGACTGGACGAGGGTCATTGAGGGGATGGCGGGACAAAATGGCCGAAAAGGGAAGTAAATGTGCATAAAGCCATGAATATCGATCCAGAACGCAGTAAAAAGAAAAAAAAAAGAACCAAAGAAATCAATTTTTAAGTATTGATTTTATTCCTTATTTTACTCTTTCGTTATGTTCGTAGATTTTCGTATTTCAGATTTTTTTATTTTTTTTATCTTTTAACAAACAATTACCATAATTTTTTTTTGTGGCTTTAATTTTTGTTATTTAAAGCTATAATTTATGTGCCACTTGGTAACCTATTCTTCACTTCCCTCTTGCAGTGTTCATCATCATTATTATTATCTTTCTACAACTGCATCGTTTACCGTCAACTTTTCTCTATGATCTACTGAATAGGTTATAGGAAATTTTCTATATTTCAATACTTTTATCTCACCGTTCACTATTTGAAGCGTATGTGTATAACACCACAAACGTTTAATGCTTGACACGTATCATACAGTCACGTAGACCATAAATTCTTGTATGAAAAATATAGTCAAGCAAATATTTCTCCATCATGTATAATGTATAAGTATTTGAACCAGAAAAGAAAGATTATGAGGAAAGCCACTAACGTTTATTTATTCCACTTAATAATCGTTCTCAACACTACATCCACACAATTTATATATGAAAAAAACATAGTACCAATAATAACAACAACACACAACATAAACACAACCATAAACCCTACGAATCTATATATAAGAAAATACACCAATAACAACAACAATAACACAACACAACCGAAACACAACCATGAAAAAAAAAAAATCAGTCAAAATAGAAAAGTTCACCCACCCAGCTCTCTCAGGCTAGAAGCACACGAGCAGCACACCATTACGCGCTGCAGCAAGAGTGGCCTGAAACAAGAGGCTGCCAGAGTTACCGTTCCAGTTTCCAATAGCCAGTAGTTCACGATGCTACCCGTGGGAGCCGCCCCTTATGCTCGACCCTAATAAATATACTCCATTTCCCGAATTAATAGACGCAAGCCAATCGAACTTACTCCCCATCCCCCCACTCTCCTACTCCTACTCCTACTCCTACTACTCCTCCTCCTCCTCCTGAGCCCTACCAAAGTCCATCCTCCCCTGTATCCCTCCATCTTAACCTTCTAAC
>JAXIVD010007897.1:15000-18891 GCA_036785275.1 Cancer borealis | reverse complement strand
ACGAGAACTTCTTAATTTGATCTGATTTTGAACATAATGATATTCAATATCTTCATCTCGTAAAAGGCTGCCTACCACTACTCATCTGGAGACAATGTACATACAGTTGTCACCAATACAGCAGCACCTTCACTAGACAGACCCCATTGCGATACCACCAAAACAACCACCAACGCCACCATGATCATCGTTACTGTCATCATCTTCATCACCGTTGTCATCATTAATCTTCCCTTTCGCCTCATACTTCTTGTTCATCATTTCCTTTACATTTTCTCCTTAAAGTACTGTCATCAGCTTCTGTAACTTCTGCGTTGTTGTTTGTCAATCATGTTTTTGAAGATCCAATGTCAGCAATAACTATATCACCCCAATCTCATACAAAATTGTCTATCTTTATATTCCTACTTTCTCTTGGTGCAGTAAGTAAAACTGAAACCAAGACTGGGTTGCCTGGATTGGTGTTGCATAGAGAACTGTAAGAACTGGTTTGAAGATAACCATGTGACACGTATTGATTCACTCTTCACTGTATTTTCTTTTCCTTCCTGAAGATTGCTTCACTTTTATTGACTTACTCAGCCTCTTTTACCAGTAGAACAAGTCTATGGAAGTTACTCAATTTCCCTCTGATAAACACTTCAACATTTCCATTGATGTTATTGATATTACTACTATTACCGGTTGTTATTTCTAGATCCCTACAAAAAAATGACATCTACCAATAGCTTCTCCATTGGCCTTAGTTTGCTATAGGATCCCTATTCCAGGAACTTCATATTGATTGTCTGGCCGCGTGTCGCTGTTTCCTATCCTGCTAGTCTCAAACTTTCTTCTCCTGGTTGAAATTGTTAGCTAAATTTGTGTACATACTATTAGTTACAAGCCTGATACAATCCGCTGACGTTGTTGTTGTTGTTGTTGTTGTTGTTGTTGTTGTTGTTGTTGTTGTTGTTGTTGTTGTTGTTGTTGTTGTTGTTGTTGTTGTTGTTGTTGTTGTTGTTGTTGTTGTTGTTGTTGTTGTTGTTGTTGTTGTTGTGCCAGTGTATTAAGTCACATAAACATTACATATTTACACAATTACACTAGGTACATTTATGTAAAAGTAGCTACTGGCAACCCCAACCGTTGCCATGACTACTGCCCCGCCGGGCAGAGTCTCTAGAGCAGGGTTGTCAAACTAATTTACCCCAGTGGGCCACATTTCATCAGAGCATACAGTACGCGGGCCAGATAATTATGAGCAGATCGAGACCACTTATTAGGAAAGTAATATGATAATGATAATGATAACGATAATGATGATAGTAATAATAATAATAATAATAATAATAATAATAATAATAATAATAATAATAATAATAATAATAATAATAATAATAATAATAAAGAAAATGAAACCTAACAAACGAACAAAGAAAATCAAACTACTATTTACCTTAATTCCTGGTATTACTGCTCCCAGAAACTTGGCACCTCTTGGCCTGTACAAGTGCATCAATGTTTGGCACTAAGGATTGAGCAGTGGCTACCTTCAGTGTTGAGTTAAGATGTTCATCAGTAAGTTGAGACCTAAGTCGAGACTTGTTCAATTTCATCACAGAAAAGAGCTGTTCACAGACATAGGTACTGCCAAACATTGCCATCATTTTTAATGCCAGACATTTAATTCTGGGATATGTTGCCCCAACATACTGATAAAATGTGCCAATGTCAACACTTGAAAACTTATCCTTCAGCACAGAATTACACTGGAGCTCAATTAGTTCTAATTGAAAATGTTCTGGTGCCTCATCAGCATTAACAGAGAAAGGGTTGCGGAAAACAGAAAAATCATACTCCAGGTTTTTTAAAGTCTGCGAATCTTTCTCCGAACTCACTCATTAACTTGGTAATCTTGTTGCAGTACTTTTCGGTGTTTAAAATCACCATGAAACTCAGGTGCGTCTTGCATGGACTTCAGAGATGGAAAGTGTGCAGTATTACTTGCTGCTAGTTGACGTTCAAAAAGTTTAAGCTTCAACTCAAAGGCACGAATAGAGTCATGTAAATCTGTCACCAATTTATTGCGACCTTGCAGCCTTGTATTCAGGTAATGCAAGTGCTCTGTTATATCTACCATGAAAGCTAGATCTTGAATCCATTCATTGTCTTTCAGTTCCTGCACATCCCTTCCTTTCCCATGCATAAACCTCTGTATTTCACTTCTTAGTTCATAAAAGCGCTTCAGCACGACTCCTCGGCTTAACCAACGAACATCAGTGTGGTATGGCAGACCGTTAGTGTGAATTTCCTCCAATAAGCTGTTGAACTGTCTGTGGTTCAGACCTCGCGCACGTATAAAGTTCACTGTCTTAATAACAACATCTATGACATGATCCATCTTCAATGTTTTACTGCAAAGCACTTCTCTGTGAATTATGCAATGAACACTGTGAATTTGATGGTCTGAGTTCATAGCTAGTAGTTTTTCCTTTAACTTTGTTGTGACTCCAACTTTTCTACCGACCATTTGAGGTGCTCCATCTGTAGCCACACTCACAGTTTTCATCCAGTCAACACCTATTTTATCTAGTGTACCAACCAAGCACACAAATATATCATTCCCCGTTGTTGTTCCCTTCATTGGTACCAGTTCTACAAGTTCTTCAGTTACCTGCATATTTTCATCTACACCACGTATATAAACTGCAAGTTGCGCTATGTCACTTACATCTGTACTTTCATCAATTGCTATAGAAAATGCTACAAATTTAGCAACTTTTTCTTTGAGTTGACAGTTAAGATTTTCTGCTAATTCATTAATTCTATCTGCAACTGTATTTCTTGAAAGGCTTATTTTGCAAATGCTTGACGTTTTTCAGGGCAAATATCTTCCGCGGCCATCAACATACATTTCTTTATAAAGTTCCCCTCCGAAAAAAGACTTCGATGACACAGCTATTTCTTGTGCAATCCTATAACTTGTAGAAATAAAGTTTTTGAGAGCGTCTGTTGTACGACGTTGAAAAATGCAAGGTGGTGTCATCAGCATAGGAGTGGATAAGACATTGAGTCAGATTTAGGAGATCATTGTTGAATAATTGAAAGAGAGTGGGAGATATGACAGAACCCTGAGGAAAACCAATGTTGATAGTTTTAGGAGAAAGAACAGTGATCGTCCACTACAGCAGCAATAAAACGGTCGGAAAGGAAACTGGAGATGATGGTACAGAGAGAAGGATAGAATCCGTAGGAGGGTAGCTTAGGAATTAAAGATTTATGCCAGACTCTATCGAAGGCTTTCGATATGTCAAGGCCGACAGCAAAGGTTTCACCGAGGTCCCTAAAAGAGGATGACCAAGATTCAGTTAGGAAAGCAAGAAAATCACCAGTAGATCGGCCTTTACAGAAACCATACTGGCAGTCAGAGATAAGGTCGTGAGCTGATAGATGCCTCATTATCTTCTTGTTAAGGACAGACTCAAGGGCTTTAGAAAGGCAGGAAATCAAAGCTATAGGACGGTAGTTAGAGGGATTGGAGTTGTCACCTTTCTTAGGAACAGGTTGAATGTGAGGAAACTTCCAGCAAGAAGGATAGGTAGAAGTAGAGAGACACAGACGAAAGAGTTTGATCAGGCAGTGAGCGAGTTCGGAAGCACAGTTTTTGAGAACAACAGGAGGGACTCCATCCGGACCGTAAGCCTTCCGAGAATCAAGGCCGGAGAGGGCCTGGAAAACGTCATAATAAAGAATTTTTATTTTTGAGATGAAGTAGTCAGAGGGTGGAGTAGGAGGAATACGTCCAGTACCATCCAAAGTAGAGTTGGTAGCAAAGATTTGAGCGATATGTTCAGCTTTAGAAAAAGAAGAGACAGCTGTGCGGTGATCTGGTTGAAGTAAAGGAGATAA